>JANHFM010001457.1:86351-96614 GCA_032468115.1 Grayia smithii | reverse complement strand
CGGACCCTATCCGAGGGAGCAAGAAACTCCCCTCCCATCCTAAAGGGTGGGGGCTCTAGATCCCCAGATGCCTGAAGCCACAGCCACTCGGTCTTGGAATTCAGAAAAAAAACGCCAGAAACATCTCTCAAGCATATTTAAAGTAACCATTCAGATAATACAACTAACAGATAACTGCAATGTAATAATTTGGAAATAATTCCAAAAGTCCTTCTGAATAGTTTGAATTTTTTTTCTTCTACAGAAACAGACATCTGCACTTACACACTTCTTGCTTAGGGTTAGGGTTAGTTGCAGTTGTACAAACTGTTTTGTGGCATTAGGAATGAAAACAGTCTAATAGCTGCTGTACCTTTAAGCACACAGTCAAGCTGTCTGGATGTTAGTGACAATTTCTGCAAAAGTTTTATTTTTCCATGATAATTTCTACTCAATCAATCAATAAAAGTAAAAGCATTCCTATTGAAAACTCATAGAACAGTATTGCATTTATTTTTTAAACATTTGGTTAGTAGATTTGTTACATTTTAAGCTACATCTTCAGAACAGCAAATTACGCAAAAGAGCCACTGCAAAACTCAAGCAACCATAAATCAATGCAAAAATTTCTCCCAAGTTGTTTTCAGTCTACTGCAAAGGTATGGATTAAAATCACAGAGCTGTCGTTCTATTTTGTAACTGAAAGTGGTGTAATAAATCACCATGATTTCTCAGCAAGGTCAAATAAGTGCACATTATCCATTGTTGCTTTGCTTAGAACCAAATATTTTAAGACATTCCAAAATATGGGACTCCTATTGAAGGCTCAATGTTTCAAACTCCATTGAAAAACAGGGTTTGGTCTTAGACCAGCAAGTTCCAATTTCAAATTCCCAGTCAACCCCAGAGCTTGTTGGATGATTTGGGGCTAGTTACTCTCAGCCTTATCTATCTTACAGAGAGTAGTGTTATGGTGATAAAGTTAGAAAATACTTCACATACGCTGGTTTGAACTCTCCTGGGAAAGGTGTGATGCACTGTAAATGCAATACATAAATAACTGGGTAACTTTAAATAGCTGATTATTTTGCTGTTATTCTGAAATTTTTTCATTGCTTCTTCCCTTTTTTCTTTTTACATAAAAAACAAAATAAAAACTATGTTTTTATGGGTGAATATGTGTGCTAGGCATGAAGCGCTAAAATATATAATGTTGAAAATGGTAATTTTGCCTGAGGGAAATTTTTCCACAGAAAATCTCTGCTTCCACAGTTGTTTTCAAAATGGTATTGATGAAATCAAAGCTGCTTGTAATATCACACTTGTAATCTAATGGAAAAGAGGAAAAAAAATAGCAAAGGAAAAAGGTATGTTGGTTTCTGCTCCCTCAGCTGGAATCATAGAATGATCTAGCTTTCCAACCTGTATTGGTCTACTACAGTCTGGTGGAATAGCATGTTTCTTGAGGACTATTGACCTGATGGGACAGAGTTAGTGAACTGGAGAATGTGCTGAGAAGCAGCTGAATTGATCAGAAGGACTGAGCATATCTTTTCTTACAAAAAAAATAACGGCTAAACATAACCTGAAAAAGGACAAACCTGAAGGAAGTTCAGAAGGATAAAAAAGTTTACTTGTTTATAACTTTGTTTTTCAAAGGACCAAACCAAGAAATACATATTCTATTAAAATAAAACACTATATTCAAGTTTATTTTAAAAAGGCAATTCACTTTCTGTATTTTTCACCTGAATATGAAAGTGGGCATGTAGTGGTACCATTTGTATGATAAAAAGGTTAAATGAGCAAAATAAAGGACAAAACTGAATTTTTGAAAAATAAATCGAAAGAATGGCTTCCTGAAATAAGACACTGATCTTAATAAAGCATGTCTGGTCACTATACATATCTTCATGAATAAATATAATATGCCTGATTATGAAATCTGAGAAAAAAAAAGAGTCTCCCTGCACCCCGTTTTGGCTGGCAAAGTGCTGCAGGAGGCCGAAAATGGGGCGTGGGGGGGCTGCGTGTGCCCCTCATGCCCCGTTTTGGGTGCCAGAGGCACTGCAGGCCAGTCCTTTGCTATTTCCAGGCCATGGGCCTTGAGTTTGACACCCTTGGTCTAGAGCAGTGATGGCTAACCTTTTTCTTGTTATGTGCCGAAAGTGCGCATGCAATAGTGTGGGCGCGTGCCGGCACTCATAATGCACCCCTCCTGCGCATATGTGCATGTGACCCCCATTCATGCGCATGTGACCCCCCCGCCCCCCGTTTTGGGCCTAGCAGGCCTCTCTGCAGCCTTCTGAGTCCAAAAACGGGCCGTGGGGGGAGGGTGCTACCCCCGTGCACAAACTCTGCCCCCTGTACATGCATGCATGACCCCCCTCACATACATGTGCATCTCCCCGCATGTGCCCCACCTCCCGTGTATCCTGAAAATCAGCTGGCCAGCAGGAGGTGCGCATGCGCATGCGTGGTGGAGCTGAGCTGGCGATGGCTTGCGTGCATTCAGAGAGGGTTCTGCGTGGCAGCTGTGGCATGCATCCCATAGGTTCACCATCATGGATCTAGAGAGTTGTGCATAATTCCAATAAGATAATATTAAACTTTGCTACAAACAGTAGTGTTTGGCTACTCCAGCTGGTACAGAGGCAGTAATGGACATACCTTGGTAGGTTCATGTAGTAATATCTTTGCTTTACAAGTTGCATAAGTTGCCAATTTGCTTCCAGGTACAATTCAAGATGCTGTTATTACCTATCAAGACATAATCATGGCACAAGGCCTGATTACTGAAAGGACCACCTGTCTCCCAGAGTATCTACCCAGCTGATTCAATCCTGCAGGGTTGATGTGCTTCAGTTCACTTTGATTAAATCAGTTTAAAAAAAAAATATTTGGACCACTTTCCACTTTTAAAAATTATGGAGGACCCCAAAAAAGCTTTTGTTTGTAGAGGTTATATTTATCAGTATTTACTGTTTAAATTAAAATTGACACATTTGCTGCTGCTACTGCTTCTCAAAACTGATGAGATTTTAATAATGCTTTTTTTTTTCAACATGGGCTGGCAAGTTATTTTGATTTCAAGGATGCCTGAAAAAATCTAGGTGAAGCCCCTTTAAGAAGCATTGCATTAAGCAATATCGTTTCCTGGGACCCAGAAGCACCCTGTCTCAATTAATCAAGCAACAGTAGAACAATAGGAAAACAACCAATATTTTATTTTGCAATTGGAAAACAAACATTTCATCAAATGTGATGCCTCATTAGGAAGCAGATTGTGTGAAGGACACCTAACACAAAGTAGCCTTAGCTCTTATACTAAAATGTATGCAAATATAATTCTCTGTCATTGCTGCTTTCTTTTTTTCCCTCCTTTACTTTTATTGGTTTATTGTTTTATTGTTATTTCCTTGTTTTAATTGTTATGAGTCACCCAGAGTTGTTGAGACTTGGGTGGCATACAAGTTTGATAGATAAATATATAGGCCAATGTTTTTTTTAAACTTGGCAGCTTTAAGATGTGTGAACTTCAGCTCCCAGAATTTCCATGCTCATAAGGCCTAATGAACTTTGGCTTGTTGGGGTCAGCTGACTGCATGTATCAAATCACGGGCAACATTGAGCCAGGAAAGAAGGCTAGAAGTTGCCACTGACGATCCATGTGAAGAAAGGTAACAGGCTGTCATCAAGAGTTGAATATGGTGGACTCTCCTCCCCTCATTGTCTTGGATCTCTGGGGTTTTTTGAACTATGATTGTGCAAAATAAAATGGAATGAAGGAGAGGAGTAACAGAGAGATAAGGAAGCCTGAGTCACAAAATTAATTTGGGAGAAAATGTGAGGACACTGGTTCTGCAGGCTGATTGCTTGAAGAACTAGTTTTCCATATGTGGGAAATTTTGCTATTCAAGAAGAGTTCATATTCTCCACTTGGTGAAGCTAGAAGAGGAATGGATCTGCCATATTCACATTAATATAAATTATTTGAGATAGGTGATATATTATCTCTGTGGGGGACAATTAAAGGGTCATTTTCTCTGTAGAGGGAATTTTAAAGGACATTAAAAGGACAATTGGAAAGAATTATTGTTTTGAACCACTGCCTGCCTGAGATATTATATTAAAGAGGTTTTAGAATTGGTTATTATCATTATTAACACCATCATTTGATTTATAAGGCCATATAATTTCTGGTGCCTCAGTGGGGCTTGCAGGAGGTGGTTTAAAAAAAAATAGTGGCCATGATGAGGCAATTAAAAGTTTCTTGGTTTTTTACCAGTATCACACTGTTGTGATTTATCATTTTTACTTTTTAACCATACCCCATGGACATTCCCTTACCCTATAATATCAGGCTCTGCTTACAGAAAGAAAATACACCCTCTCCTAGATGGGCAAGTTAATTGCAAATGTGTATAAATGAGCCGGCTATGGCCGAATGTTTTAATCCACTCCAGATTAGTTGGTCTTCTTTGACACTTATCAAAACAGAACAGGAAGATCTGTGAGCCCAGAGGATTTTAGTTGTTCTGCATACTAGACGTTAAATCATCCTCAGTTATTGTTTTCAGTCTAAGTTCACTGTTTCCAAGAAAATGTGGCATGACTAATCTGACATCCAAAACTGTAGAAAAGGCATTACCTAAATAATTATAGAGAATATTTTGAATTTTGAAATGCTATATAAATGTTGACCAGCATCATTGATCATTGCAAGAGAGGAATGTAGCTGTTCACAACCATGTGTAACAGTACTGCAAAATCTCATTAGATAATAAGGTTCTGTTTAACTCTCATAGCCAATAATCACTTGTGGATTCCTGTTCCTGTTGCTTAATTGACATTGTGATTCATTGTATGATGTAATCATGAAGAAGAACAGGTGAATACAAGATCTCAAGGAAAAAAGAAGCATGCAGAAATTCTGCTGAAGTATTTCAAAAGCATTTCAGAACCTGGAGGTGACTCCAAGAGATATTTTTGAAACATGCACACTGATTTAATAAGAGAAATCTAACATTTGTTTGGCCATGAATACATTTACGTATAAAAAGGATGTATGATTAACTTTAATTGGAATCAAACAGTAGCCATTAAATGAAGTGGAGGACTCTGTCACCCAGATGAAACTGTAGAAGAAATAAATAGGAAAATAATTCATTAATCCCCCTTTTCTTCTGCAGTCCTTGCATTTTTGTTCTAAAATTTACCTTAATTAAAAGAAAGTGTGTTAGTTGTCTTCCTGCAGTCTTCTGCCCTTGAGAACCAGAATTTGCTAAGTGAAATTTATTGATTCATCCTATTACTTAGATCATTTTTTTTCATTAACATGTTATTTGTCTGGTATAAACAAAATACCAGAGTTTGTTTCTAAGACTCAGAGTCATTGTCTCTCCCTGGATATGGGGAGCAGGATGCCAACTAATTTTATTTGACTGTCACTTCAACAAAAAAGTAAATGCTTCTTTCTTTTTTTATACATCACACTCCAATATCAACTGATAGTAGTACTTTGGATAGCTGGGGAACCATGTCAAACTTGGAGAATCTTATTCAAGATTCAGAAAAACAGAAATCACATTGATTTAGAGAAGAATGATCAGTTTATCTGTAAATGCCACTGGATGTCACTGTTGCTCATCTCTAATGAAAGCTTACAGTGTAGAAAGGCAGATACCTTTAGTGTTAGATATTTAATATCTAGGACATATTTATGTCCAAATTTAATATCTAGGACATATTTTCATATTTTTGCCTTAAATTGACAGGGAAATGTCTAATTTGGTTCCACTTTTATAATCAAAACCGGAAGTCACGTAGTCTTATATGAGATTCAGCATTCTGAACAAATGTTGTAGTTATCAAGTATTTGTGTAATTGTATGTAAAAATGCTTTCATTATCAGAAAAGGACTTCCTCAATGGCACAATGAACAAATAATTTTGGGAGATGTATTTGCATAGATTATGTTCTCTTGTGATATAATTTAAACTATTAATGGAACAAGCTGCTGAGCTATTTACATTTTGATACTTACATAACTTGTGTAAATAATTAGTGCTTAAGTGTTTTATGTCCGAGTCACCTATGAAAAGAGCACATGACAGCATTATGTGGATGTGCTTTAATGGAAACGTTAAAGAATAATTTCTGATTGGGACTTGGACATATTTGCCTTTGGTGGCATTTGAACAATGGTGAATAGATCAACATATATAGCATATTTCTGGTTAAATGAAATATGTGCCCTTATGCAGCTACATCACTGTGCAGAAGAAATGAAATCTTAAAATGATTATGGAGCCTTTCAGGATTCAATAATTATAATAAAACAACATAACATATTGCACATACAAGTCATATTAAGAAATCCTTATCTGACATCACTTATTTAAACTTCTATCTGTCTATCTATTTATTGTATAATAAAGCTTTTGTAATGCTTCATTTTTAAAAGAAGAATTTTTGTCTTCAATAAGAAAGCTTTTCTTTTAACTGAGTAAATTTTTGCCATAATCTAGAATGCCCAAGATCCTTACTGGATCATAGTTTTGAGCTTTCTTCTTCCATTAATACCAGTAGAACTACATAAATTTAGGAAGAAGTAAAATAAATTCCTAATCCTTAGGCAATTCAGAAGAATACTTCCAATCCAGTGTTTCTCAGCCATGGGAACTTTAAAATGTGTAGACTTCAGCTGCCAGAATTCCATCGCCAGCTTCCAGGAGTTGAAGTCCATAAATTTTAAAGTTCCCAAGGTTGAGAAACTGTGCTACAGTCAATTATACTGCATGCTGCTAAAAAATTTAAGTAAACTAGAGGGCTCAACCCTCTCCTTAGCCTGGTTCTTTTGAACATCACATAAAAGCACAGTTAGTATTATTTCTACCCAGTATCCAGGTCGGAACGTTGATTGAAAGAGACCTAGGATGTCCGTCTTCAGCATGTAAAATTGCATTTCACATGTAAAATTGCATTTAGCATAAGAAACGGTGAAATAATCTTACTGTCATCCCTGGACTGAAGAAACTTCTTTTTGCATTTATATTCCATAATCTGTCCCTTGTTGTCTTTTGCAATGTTACTTGTGTGCATTCATCAGTGATGCCTTGTGTTTCCTATAACCTAAGATTAGAAGTTTGTCAAAATTTAAAAAATGCAGTTTAGAAAAAGATGAATGACTTTTATGCAAAGCAGATTAGTTTGAATGTTGTTCATTACACACTGGGATGGTGGAGAGAATCCTTAATGAGTTCTATATCCTGGATTATTTGACATTCACAAAGTTACCTAATCATTTCTATTACACGTAAATACAAAAGGATAGTATATATTTTTAACAGAATGCCTTTATTTCCTTCTTTCTTTGATGTTAGTATACAATGTACAATGCTTAAATGCCTAGGCTTTTATAGTAAAATCACATATTCAACAGAATAACATCTGGAAGAAAGTATTTAAGTTGGGGACAATAAGAAACCACTAGGCATCAAGGATATTTAGAGAATGGTCTCCATGGAAAGCATATTAGCTGTATAAACTTCCAGTAGGGGAGAGGAGATTAAATAGCTATAAAATAAGACATGCTGGGTGCAAATTGCATATTAGAAATTGTGTAGCTAGGTAGCTGTACTTATCAAGACTAGATTAGTTACCCTGCAAGGCACACTGTATCTTCAGTTATTTACATTATTATACTATGTAAATCCCAATTTTTCCATCGTAACAAATGCAGTTTATTGCTCTCTCCACTGGATGTCTTTTAAACTCCTGGTAATACTTATCAGTTATAAATTTATTTCAAGATACAGATACAATATCCATCTCTTAAAGTAGACGAAGTAATATGTCAGCATTTTCTGATATTTACTTTTACAAGCTTATCACTTTAAACACATTAGGTTCTATGGCTACAGATATTCCCAAAATTAAATATCCTAATAAACTCTAGTTGTTAAATAGGTGTAGAAGATGAGGGTGACTGGTATCATTTATGCATTGCTTTCATTCTGTGTGCCTTCTTATGCATGTAATTCATAGACACTTCATCCAGTGTCATTTAACTTTATCTTGCTTTGCTTTAGAAAAAAATGTATTTATTTGTTAGATTTGTTAAGATGGCCTGATTCCACAAAGTCTCTGGGAAGCTTACGATATTTCTATGTTCTTTGTCCTCAGATTGTAACTTTGTCATATTTAGCTGACATTTAACATGTTTAATGTTAATGACATGTTAATGTTATTAACAGCTTGTAAGCTGCTTATAGTCAGTTTGATTGAAGTAACATAGAAGTACAGTAAATACTGTAAATGAATAAAATAAATAAGAGTAGAAAAAACACCCGATACATGCTTTAAATATGTAGTATTGAAGAGAAGTTTTAAATGTGTTGTAATTGCTTTAAGGCATACTTTACAATTTATCGCATACTTTACAATTTATCACATACTAGTACTCTTATTTTATGCAAGTTTCAAATCTGGGAAAATCAGTAAGTTTGAAGGAACTAAGCAATGTACACTGGCTTATGGCTGCTGACATAGAAATTGACATTGTACATCTACTTGCAAAGTTTTGGGGGACGTGGTGGCACAGAGACTTAATGACTTAGAATAGCTTTATTGTCACTTTGAATGTACATTAATTGGCATGCATTAAAATGAAATTTTGTTGCATACAGCTCTCAAAGGGTCACACCTCCAAGATACACTACATAAACATGACAAAATAAATAAATACAAAACTATGCATATACCTAATTTATGACACACAGAAACAACACAATCTAGTCCAGATGTATACATGTACATGGCAAGAAAAACAAATCTTGTGAATTTACCAGACGGATGCCATAGAGAACAAAGTTGTTAAAGAAGGAGCAACAGAAACAGACCATAAAGTGGGTGTGTGGGGTCTCTAACAATGCTTTGAGCTCTAAGCACATAGCACTTATAAGCAGTATCCTGAATAACATCTTCCTACAATCTTCTCGGATGTCCTTACCACTCTCTGTATGGACTTTCGATCTGAGGCACTGCTGCCACCAAACCAAACAGTGATGCAGTTTGTTAAAACACTCTCAATTGTGCCTCTGTAAAAAGTGGCTAGGACAAAGGGAGAAAGATGTGCTCTTCTCATCTGACACAGGAAATGCGGATGCTGGATCTGCTGAACAACATTCCAGTGGTTCGAGTCCAGTTTTCCGGGACAGGGTGAGTTCCTATCTCTTGTCCCTAGTTCTGCCCACCTACCAGTTTGAAAGCGTTGTTTGGGATAGATAGATAGGCACCACCATTTTGTTGGTGGGAAACTGCTGCCTGCATTCTGCATGAGCTGGAACCGGTTAATTCACAGGCTAATTCACTGCTGGATAAGAAGAGTTGCAGTGTTGGAAATACTATAAATGGAACAATAATAAAAATGATAGTGATAATACCGATTTTAAGCATAATTCAATAAAAGGATATAATGCAGGTATCAGGCTAGTGTGACAACAGACCATTTATATCTTGTGGTAATGTATTTCTCCTGATTTAAAACAGAACAGGTATATCCTATGGTGGAGAGCTTCAGGTTAGAAATAACTCCAGAGTTGACAAGAAACAGAGCATGAACTAAAACAATAAAAAATTAACCCTCTTATGCAAAAAAACAAAAACAAAAAAACAACCCAAAAAACTTTCTTGAGCATTTCTTTAATCCCCTCCCATTGTTTTACTGAAGTTGCTTTCCTGCTTCACAGAGCTGATACATAGCCATAATAATAATTTTATTTGCAGTCACAGACCAAAGTATAAGTATAATAAAAAGAAAAACATGGGGAAAATAAAATCATAGACAATTGGCCACCAGAAGCCTTGGGTGAGGGGTATTACAGCGTTCTCCTCTAATGGTTACAGCTCTTAAAAAGAATTGAGCTTTCTGAGATGGGGAGCCATCCCCTAGACAATGTGAGACCAAATTACTAGCATTGGGTCCAGAGGGGTCTATTTCAAGGGGAGAGAGTAATTTAATTCTGCCTGCGTTATACATAGAGCAGAATAAAAGGACGTGCTCCACAGTTTCAACCTCAGCTCTGTCACAGGGGCATAACCGCTTGCTAATCGGCAGCCTCTTGAATTGCTCGTCCAACAGTGCTGAGGGCAAAACGTTGAAACGAGCTAGAGAGAAGACTCTTCTATACTTGGGGATGGTTAGAGTGTAAAAGTATAAGGCCATCCTCAATCCATAATTATTAAATTGGTTGAAGATCAAAGGGGAGCAGGTTTTGTTAG
>JANHFM010001457.1:48213-61465 GCA_032468115.1 Grayia smithii | reverse complement strand
GGAAGGCTGAGTCAACCTTGAGCCGGTGAGATTCGATCTGCTGAACTGCAACTAGCAGTCAGCTGAAGTAGCCTGCAATACTGCACTCTAACCGCTGCGCCACCTCGGCTTATGATGCACTGGAGACAAATTCCTTGTATGTCCCATCACACTCAGCCAAATAAAGAATTCTGTTCTATTCTTAGACAGACTAAAAGAAAGGAAAAGGGAAACTTCTTTAAGAAAATGTAAATTATGTTCATACAAATCAAATCTGAAGCATACCGGTATTTTTTTTTTAAAGTAAAGATTTAATTCACTAACATATAGAAACATTTCATAGCTCTGGCATTAGTTTGCTGGGGTAACTAGAGCCAAGTTCTTCATCTGAAGATATATTAAAACAATATTTCCCAGATTTCCCACCATGGTCAAAAGCCATGGTAGCTTCCAAGAGGTGGTTTTGTTACGTATGCATCTGTACAAATTCAAATCCATCCTACATGATTTAAATGAAATGAGGGTATATACCAATATCTGTGGATTTCAAAATTTATACAGATAAAAGTAGACAGGGAACACATTGTTATTTTTTTAAAAATACAACTTTACATCTTCGAGCTTTCCTCTTTAAAGCTTTTCTTTGGTAATGTATCTGAAATAACATGTGCCACTTTTGAGTTTATGCTGTATATGCTGTTATTTGATACATGCATTTTCTTCTTGAGTAATGTAGGGATACCCTATAACAAGAAAAAATATTAATTTATTCTAAAATGTTTCCAACTACAGATCATGAGAGAACCAAAAGTCCCTTTCTCAACTCTGTTAATTTTTGTATGTCTGCAGTGGTTTGTTATGCTCAGCAACTTTGAGAAAACCAAGGACTTTTATTTGTAGGAGTTTTAGAGTCTGAATAATATATTTTTCTTTCCAACTCTTTTTAGGTGGCTTGTCTGATATCTTGTATGTTGGTGCTTGTGGTTATCTATACAATAGGACCAATATTATACTGGCTACCCATGGTACAATTCTTTTTTAAATTTTTTTCTTTCAACTATTAATGTGTGCTTATTATTTAATTACTATTCTGTTTTTATTATTATAGTTCTTTATTATCATCATTTTTATTATTTGAATTGCATAGCTGTTTAGCTGAAATTATTATTTCTGAAAATAATCATTCCACTTTCTTTAGGATTCCATTAAAGGACACTCCATTGCTGCATGCCAAGAACAAAAAATATGTGAAAAAGTACTCTTTATTTTGCTTGGAGAAGAAGCTTAGTTATGTGCGCCTAGTATATAAGATTAAAATAGGATGTAAGACTGAGCTGGGCTTTTTGGCCCCAGCACAAGAACACAATTTATTCTTCCAGTGTATAAACCGTGAAGCAATCTCCACACACCCACCCGTTGTTTTTTTTGCTTAAGAAAGAAAATACTTTTTGTGTAATGAAAGTGCTTGCAAAGGGACTTAGGTGAACAAGAGAAAGGAAAGCAACTGTAGGGTAATTTGCTTCAGCTATTTGGCTGATTTAGGTTGAATCTGCTTAGAACTTTGATGAGAAACCACAAAAAATCCCCAAGCTACAGGCTAGAATGGGAAGTTTTTAAAAGCAATAATTTCAGAAGAAAGCAGTGGTTCACCACTTCCATATGGCCATTTGTCCTATGTTGTTTTAAGTTTCTGGTGTAAAGATGGGACATCATTGTAAGGAAAAAATAAATATTGTTACCAGAAATCAAGGTGCACTGAATATAGACTCCAAGAGCCATCTTTGATTCAAAGGAATTTTTTCTTGTTATAATATGCAGAAGGAAATACCTCTGCTTTTGGTTTAGCTTATTTTTACATATATAAATGCACCCAGATTGCAGATTCATTCAAGAAAAATAATAAAATCCAAGAAGGTTGTCATGCAGAGGTGGAAGATATGATTGCCAGCAGGTCATTATCTTAATCATGAATTGCTTTTGGTTGGCCACCACTGAAGAAAGGATATCGCTGGAGCTTATAAAAATTTACTTGATTAATTAATCAAATTTATCTAGCTGCGGCTCTGGGCAGCAGACAACAATTGGATAAAAACAAACATTGATCAAATTTTAGTTGTAAAAGTTAGACTGGGTTCACCTATCACATTGAACCATAGTCTCAATTTTCTTAAGGTGATTGAGTCCAGACATTCTATACTGCACTGTGGGAATGGTTGCTTGTTGGAAATTGGCATGCAGGCATCCAGGGAATGTCTATCTTACCTGTTTTTTCTATGTATTAGAAGTATTAAGCTTTTTGTATGTCTCCCTTAGTCCTGAAAGTCAAGGCAGAGAAAAGGAAAGCTGTAGTTCAGATACTATATGCCTATAATAGTACAAAACCAAAAAGAATCCTAAAGAAGTATGGAAAATAGGTGAACCTAAATATCAGATCAACCTCTTTCTGATGAAAACTTTTTTTTCCCCCTAAAGAAAAACAGAGTTCAGGGGCAGGACAGAAATAGGGATACATGGTAGATACTGTGTTTCCCAGAAAATAAGACCCTGTTTTATATTTTTTTGAAACCTGAAATAAGCAAAACAGTGGTGGGTTGCTCCCGGTTTGGGCCAGCTCGCGCGAATAGGTAGCGGTGACGCTGTGATGTCACCAAACTGGTTCTACGCGACTGGGAGCTGACCCCACCCGCGCGCTCGTACTTACCGGTGTCTGCGCAGAGCGTGCAAAGCGTGCTTGCGCGCATGCGCAGATCACTTTTTTTTCATCAAAAAAAGCTGTGCATGCGCTGGAGCATCTGTTTGGCGTGCGCGCGCACCGAACACGCGCTCCGATCACGCGCGAAGTGTGTGCACCCTTAGAACCGGTAGTAAAGGTAAGTAGAACCCACCCCTGATACAAAAGCCCGATTTGGCTTATTATCAGGGGATGTCTTATTTTGGGGGAAACAATTGCATTCAGCTAAATATATTTAGTTATTTAGTTTTCATTTTGCATTATGTATATTTGGGAAACAGAATGAAATATATATGAACAATATCTGCTCCTGCCTTGTGACTTGCCAGTCCTTTTGCCAAAATAATTATCCCTCCAGAATAATGAACTTGAATGAATGTTTCTTTCATCCCAGGGTGTGCTAGCAAGTATCATTGTGGTGGGCCTGAAGGGAATGCTGATGCAGTTCCGAGATTTAAAAAAATACTGGAGTGTGGATAAAACTGAATGGGTAAGTAAAGTTGAAAAAGTGAAATTCAAAAATTTTCTCAACCGGTTCTGTGGGTGTGGCTTGGTGGGCGTGGTTTGGTGTGACAGGTCATGTGACTGGGTGGGCATGGCCAACTTTTCTTTTAACTTTTTAAAGCATTTTTTAACTAAAAAAAGTTTTTAAAAAGTTCCAATGATCATCTGTGCCAATCATCTGTGCCTGTGATCGTTGGAACTTTTTTAAAAACTTTTTTAAAGCATTTTTTACTACCGGTTTGGGCAAATAGGTAGTAAAAAATGCTTTAAAAAAGTAAAAAAAGGTTTTTAAAGTATTTTTTTACTACCGGTTTGGGCGAACCAGTCTGAACAGGTAGCATTTCACCCCTGATATGGAGTAATCTTAAAAGTTTCATCTCCTTATCCTCGTAGCTGCCCTGAGTTACTTGACAGTGAGATGGAAGGCATATAGATGTAATAAATAAATAAATAAATCTTTTGTGTCCCATAGGTGCTTTTTCAAAAGGCAGCTGGACTTTTCTTTGTTTTTTTTCCTTGAAGATGTTTTGCCTTTCATCCAGTTGTCTTTTGAAAAAGCAGCTTTTGGACATTACTGGGAGGCTTCAAAAGTTGCTTTTTTATGTCTTTTTCAACAGCAGCTAGCAACTACTACAGATCCCATCCTGTATATAACACTTAGAATATTGCTGCAAAATTAGCATTCTCCTTTGGTTCATCATTAGAGTGTTTAGCCAGGGTTCTTGTTTCAAACTGTGATTTTTATTTGTTGCTATTCACAATTTGTATAAAGTTTTCCTGAGCCTCTGTTTCAGTGCTGGGTTGCTCCCGGTTCGGTCCGGTTTGCGTGATCCGGTAGCGGTGACGTTATGACGTCACCGAACTGGTTCTCCACAGCCCGGACCTGGGTCCACCCGCATGCCTGAACTTACTTTTTTAGGATAAACCCCACGAAAATAGCGTTCTGCGCATGTGCAGAGCACTTGTTTTGTGTTTTTTCCTAAAAATAAAGGTAGTGCGCATGCGTGGTAGTGCACTTTAGGCTCCCGCACGTGCAAATCGCGCATGTGCGTGTGCAGGAAGAGAACCAGTAGTAAAGGTAAGTAGAACCCACCCCTGCTCTGTTTGTTGTCTCCTTGTGTTCTACTTAAAATTCATAGCCAACATTTTAATATGTAAGTGCTGAGCCAGTCATTTTCCCAAGTTCTATGCTTCAATGCTTTTGTAAAGAAATGACTTCACTCCAGATGTGATTATAATTTCAATTTGGCAAATTTACTCTAAGGACTATGCTTTGTGACATGATTTATATAGGAATTTATCCACAATAGAAGAGATTGAAAATAATTGGACTGCTTCATTCAAATGTCAATTAGTCACCAGAGGATAATTTCCCATCATTTTGATTTCCTTAAAGTTCTATATGCTAGGGATGAAGTGGATCTTTGTTATAATTCCTGACTATTCCAGCTTCTGTTTAGTTTCTAAACACAAATAGCTGGTTTTTCTGATTAGAATATGTTTTACTTGCTGTTCCCTCTGACTTTACAGCAAAATTTCTCCATTACAATTATGCTTTGAAATGAAAAGCAAGGATTTTGAAATACAATAGCATTAAAATAAGAAATGTATGAAAATTTCCAAGCAAATAAAAAATAAATATGGCTTAACTTCAGATTTGTTAAAAGGCACTTTTAATTTTGCATTCGTGATTTTTCCTTCTTTTCCATGCTATGATATTTTTGCTTCATAAGAAATTGAAAGGATGTCAGAATGCTATAGTCTTTGAGCACAAGCAGTTAACCTTATAAGGACATGGTCCTCAAAGTGGGATACATATAAATATATTCTGAAATATATAAAATCATGCTTTCCCTGGTTGTTTATACATGTATGTGGATCCACATCTGCTTTTCTAATTTTCAGAGGATGCAATTGCTTCAGTGCTTTGAGAAGGAGGGCTGCAGTGCTTCGTTAACTTGGTTTGCAAAGCATTCCTTATGAAGCCTTAATTACATACATGCTTTAGCAGATGCTCAATGTTCTAGAACAGGGGTATCAATCTCAAGGCCCATGGGCCAGATCCAGCCCACAAGGTGCTTAGATCTGGCGTGTGGGGCCACCCTAGAGACAGCAAAGGACCAGCCCATGATGCCTCTGCCAGCAAAAATGGAGGTTTCCGTTTTCGCTGGCAGAGGGTTGCAGGAAGCTGTCGCAGCTGAAAACAGAGCTAAGGAGCCTGTTTTTGCTGGCAGAGCACTCAGACCGCCACAGGCGCCCCAATATGAGTGATGTCGAGCTGGACACGCCCACTAGCCCTCCAAGGTCAAATACAACCCTGATGCAGCCCTTAATGAAATCAAGTTTGACACCCCTGTTCTGGAGAATGAAATATTCTTCAATTACCAGTTTAGAAGGCCAATATCTTCTGAGGTACACAGTTATTAAATTATTTAAATTTAAAATGTATCTCTTGCAAAATAGTTTTTCAGATTTTACATGTGTTTGTTTCTAATTAAAGTAATGAAAATGTTAATTATATAATAAAACCACTAGTACAAGGAATTTAGTGTATCTAATTATGAAATATGTTTCCATTTTTTGTATCTTTCAGAGCATATGGGTCAGCACTTACGTGTTTACAGTTTGCTTTGCTGCTAATGTAGGGTTACTGTATGGTGTCGTCTGCACAATACTTGTTGTGGTTTTCCGTTTTTCAAGGTCAGGACTTTTAAAATGTTTTTAGAAGCAAATGATTTCTGGAAATGCTGAATGATTCTCTTCTCCACATGACAAATATACTACAAATTGCTTTTGTTATGTATAACTGTTCAGCTTTTTTTTTTAACCTCCTACAAATAATCTTGGAAGTTTTAATGAGTCAGAAGTATAATTATTCTGCTATTTCAGTCAGATTTATTTTTGACAGGTTTGATTAGAACAGAAAAATAGGCACATTAGGACACAAGAAGTTCTGATTTATAGTACCAAAGTCAAGAGGGTATTTTCAAAAAAAATCCAGTGGCTGCTGTATATCAAATGCAGGTTCTATGTTTACTGCAATGTGTTCAAATTCCTGTGCCTCTTTCTCCTACCTGCTCCGTAAAAGAGGTTAGAAATTACAGATAGTCCTTAACTTATGACTGTTCAAGCAGTTGCTGTCTTGCAGTCAGATGATCACAGTTTGCAACCTTTCCAGTTGGCTTCCAACAACCAAAGTCAATTGGGTAAGCCAGATTCACTTAATGACATGGGATTCACTTAATAGCCACATAATTTGCTTAAGGACTGTAGTAAAATTGAGTCTGGTCATGATGACTCACTTAATGACTGCACCAATTAGCACCAAAATTCTGGTTCCAATTGCGATAGTAAGTCAAGGACTACTTATCGTAAGTCAAGGACTACTTATACTTGTTCTGGGGTGAGTGAAACCAGCCTGGAGTTTGATCTTGACTAGCTCAAGGTTGACTCAGCCTTCCATCCTTTCGTGGTTGGTAAAATGAGGACCCAGAATGTTGGAGGCAATATGCTGACTCTGTAAACCATTTAGAGAGGGCTGTAAAGGACTATGGAGTGGTATCTACTTAAGTGCTTCTGCTATTGCTAACACCCTAGCAATTGTCATGGAAATATAAAAAAGTTATCTAAAATCTACCAGGAGAATGCTTATCTTTCATAACCAGCAAGACAACTTAGATAAATAGACTACTTCTTTGATTAGCTTAAATATTAAGCATTCTAAGAATATAACATGGATCCAGTGGTTTAAACATGCAAGCACCTTACACTAAGAAGTAATTTACAGCATCTGGAACACTTGGAATAGGACCACAAGAAAAACACTTGATTTTTAAAAGATTTTCTGTTTTATGTATTTGTTACACATTCTTCTATATATTTATCATAGAGCAACAACACTGAGCTTGAAGCACATGAATGAAACAGAATGCAGATTCAAAACAGAAGTAGACTTTGTAAGCTTAATTTTCTTGTTCTTTTTTATCTTTGGAAAAAAATATTTGCTCCTCCTCTCTGAAGTTGCTGTATGTAGAAATGTAAAAGTTTCAGTTCTTTTTCCAGATGGCCAAATATATGAGGGCTGTGTGTTCAGGCTTTGCTCATATGTACTCCAAAGTCATGAGAGAAATGTGTCTTTATTCATCTCACCTGTTCACTCACAATTTAGTAACAATCCTATGTCATGGCAGTTCAAGGCATACCCAGGGCATTCCCTTAACTTAAAGTATGACAAAATTATTGGAGAGAATAACAATCTTATTGAGGAATTTATGTATCAAAAACAATTGCTCAAAGTCAATAATTGTAGGGATGTCAGATTTTGCAGGGCTTCAAAAATCCAGACATCCAAGAAATACAAAAGCTTCTTCACTGCAGCTTAGTAGTTCCCCATTATTGTAGCTCAGATCTGTTAGATCAACCAGTACTAACCTAAATCATATTGACATTTATCTATTTGAAAATGCATTTGATTGTGCTCCTAATATTCATGTGGATAATGCAGGTGTTGTATGTTATAAAGCATTTAAAATATTTTATTTTCTAAAGTTTGGGTTTTTTTTATTCTAAAGGAATCTTCACAACCAGTGAAAATAGTGTCAGTGAATAACCCATTAGTCTTTCTGAATGCTAAGAAGTTTTACGCCAATATATTAGAAATAATCTATAAGGAGTGGACATGTGCACAGCAGCTGTCAGAAGATATGACCAAGGTAAGATCCACTTAATAAAGGGAAGGGAAAAGTGAAAATTAATTGGGCCTCCATATTTGCATTTGATTGTATTTTGTATTGCCGGGAAGAGATAATGTCTAAAAATTTCACACCATGTCAACAGGGGACATGCAATGCTGAGTTGGACTTCTGTTCTCCCCCAGCTCACTTTTGCTTACAGTGACCTATAGCAGGTTCCACATTTCTGAAAAAAGTCCTACATGAATCTGTCTGGGATTGAACCTAGACTCATTTGTTGCCAGACATTTTCCCTCCTCCCATTCACCCTATCCTACTCCAATAAAAATTCTCAAATTTTATTTCTGAAATATCTGACTAAAGGAGGTGTGAGGGGTGCAATGGCTCAGAAAATTAAGATGATGGGCTTGTCAACTGGAAAACTGAACATTCAGGTTCAAGACCTGAGTGCCATGTAACAAAGTGAGTTCCCATTACTTGCCCCAGCTCTTGCCCACCTAGCAGTTTGAAAGCATGCAAATGGAAGTAGACAAATAGGTACCACTTCAGTAGGAAGATACAGCATTCCATGCACTTTTGGCATATGGCCATACTGGCCAAATGACCATGGAAATGTTTTGGACAATGCTGGCTCTGTCAACTAAGGAATTAAGATGAGCACCATCCCCTAATGCCAGACACGATTGGACAGGAAAAATCTTTACTTTTAAAGGAGGTGTAAATATGGGAGGAGGTATAAATAGATAGTTATCCATGGAACAATGTTGGTTATTAGAGACAAACATTGCCCGCTTTCCCCCTCTCCAATGAATCCTCTTATGAAACAGTTCTGGATCTGCATTTAATTCTATTGCTATAGAAATTTTCTGCTGAATATGGTTGAGAAAAAAATAAGATTGATTTTTCAAATGAACAGATGATCCATCACCGTAAGCAAAGACTTTGATTATACAGTACAAATGCGCTCTAACCATAAAAATAATTTTTGAGGATATGAAATTCAATCAATTAAGATTTGAAATGGCCCTAAAATAGTAATCTGATTAGAAGTAGCAGCTAGGATCTAATAGGGCAAAAAATTAAGATAGATAATTTTTTGATAACACCCATACATACACACATGCAGATTGATACTCTGTTGAAATTGTCCAAATTGCGATGAGTTATAGAGCTTGTAGAAGTCAAGCATTCTTTTAAACATGAGGTATGCTGGGAGTGGGTGGGTTGATGGGCAGAATTTATCCTCTGAAGATTGTTAGGCAAATTCATAGAACGAGGAGCTGTCAGTGTCATTTTAAGTAGTCCTCAGACATAATACCAGTGGATGTTATCTACCAAAGAGACAACAATAAGTGCTTTATAACCTTTCAGAGCTTTCAGAAATGATTTAGCAGTTTTCTAACACTTAATGGATTTGGCGTTTAATGTAGTAGATAGCTGTAGAAATAGAAGTGAGGGAATCAAATGGAAGCAAGTTCCTTTCTATTTAAAGCTTGAGAACTTAAGTGTACTTTGCTGTAACAGTTTTAGATGTGGCTCTCCAATTGTCCAATTATTACCAAAGAGAGCATATTGTACTCAAAAAAGAGACTGAGGGCAAAATATGAATCCATCAGTACAAATAGAGATATCTGCCTGCACAACTTTATTGTTCCTTTCTGTCTAGAAAAGAGTGCCCTTGAAATGCAGTTAGTATTGATGCAAGATACTCGTCTTGTCAGACAAGACAGGCTTGAAAGACCAGGCCTACACACGAAGGTTTAATTAAACATATTTATTGCTAAAAACCTATGCACAGGAATCTTCTCAACTGCATATGTGCAGAGCGTCCATGAAGACATCTGGGCGGGTGGGCGGAGCCTCCTGCCACCACCACTACCATGGTGAACTGGTAGAAACTCACCACTGCTGGCTATGTAAGGATTCTAGGCTGATCCCTCTTTTAACTCCGCCCCCAGGTTCTGCTACTCCTTTTTCTACACATTCTTACTAACTGTCCTGTTTAGTAACTAAAACTATGGCAGCACTGAAAAATTAATTTTACAACTGGTCTCCCACTTACAATTATTGCAGCATCCTCACAGCCATATTTTATCATTTGCATCTTTCCTAGGCTTCTGATAAGCAGAGTCAGTAGAGAAGCTGGCAGTAAAATCACATGATCATATGATGTTTCACTTAACAGCAGCTGAAGTGAGATTGTAAATCCATCACAGTTATGTGTCTCTCTCTTAGCGACTATGTTATTTAGCAATGGAGTGGCTGTCCTATTTGTTGCTGCTAAGTGAGGTCCACCTTTAAATGTCTCCTGAGCTCATGCACACCTTCTGCCTTTCATTTTTTTTCTCAAATACTACCAGTCTCTCCCTTCCTGGTTTAAAACAAATAATAGTTTTTTGTTCTTTCAAATCTGATAAGCTATGGTTTGAACTTACCTGAGAACAATGACTAAACACCGGAATAAAAACGTAATTCCTTTGTGAAGGAAATGCATCAAGCATTGTGTCTTAAAGCAAGAATGGAACTAGGGAATCAGTGTTGCTGGACAATGGCATATATAAACATTAGGCTTTTCGAAGGCTGTCTAGAAACAGTAGCATGTATGTGTGCATATGCCTGAATGCTGATAGTTCTACATCTGGAGGGAAACATGTTGACTTATTTCACACACAGTCTCTTAGTCAACTTTAAAATTAATCAACACTTTCCATCCATGTTACTATAGTGAATGAAAGAAATCAAATACAAATGACTGGGTTTTGCCTCTGTTTCAACACTGATGCCAGTAAATAATAATAATAAAAACCTGGGAAGTTTGCAGCTTTCTCATTGTTATTTTTCATTATGGATTAGTTTTGCATCCCAGGTAATAACAATGCTGTAAATTTTCCCCCTAGCCTTAGCAATTCTTGGAAACCTGTTCCTGTCAACATGCTTCCAGGGAAACTGTATTCAAATTGTCTTTTTGTTTTTGTTAGATCTGTATATAATATGCCCTTTTAAATGATAATATTGTTGCTCTGGCAGCCATGTTCTTGAAGGTCTAGCACGAAGAAACTCAACGATTTCAGAAATAGGTTCTTATTAGAAACAGGGTTCTTAGCAAGGGAAATGCACACTGTATTCATAACAGTCAGAATAACCAGTTTTGAAGCAGAAAATAAGAAATAGCATAGCAATCAACTGTGCTGCTTTGCTTCTTTTTTCAGTATGAACAGGACATATTGCTCACTACATTATCCAAAGGAAACTGCCATGGTGAGTGAATAATTCAAGAAATAATCATTGCTTAATTTTCTGGTTATCTACTTATTTAGATTTCATGTTTTAGATTTTAGACTTCTTTCCCTCAAGGAGATTGTCAGGTTGTTGTATCATGGGAAAAAAATCCAATTTACTGTTGTCCACATATCTTCCCTCTGACATAGGAAGGGAAAGGACCAGAATAGGGTTTCTCAACTTCATCAGCTTGAATATTTGTGGACTTCAGCTCCCAGAATTCCCCAGCCAGCAATGTTGGAAGTTTAGTTGAAATCCACAGAACCTAAAGTTACCAAGGTTGGGAAATACTGGCATAGAAGGCATGTCTATGTGGTATGAATAATAATAAAAAAAGGCAGTGGTGGAATTCAATTTTTTTTACTACTGGTTCTGTGGGCATAGCTTGGTGGGTGTGGCTTGGTAGGTGTGGCAGGGGAAGGATACTGCAAAATCTCTATTCCCTCCCCACTCCTGGGAAAGGATATTGCAAAATCTCCATTTCCACCCCACTCGGGTCAGCTAGAGGTGGTATTTGCTGGTTCTCCGAACTGCTCAAAATTTCCGCTACCGGTTCTCCAGAACCTGTCAGAACCTGCTGAATTTCACCCCTGAAAAAAGGGCATCAGATTGTTCCCTGTAGTGTAATTCATCTACCCTCAGTTGATGGAAGGAAGGGATTGTGCTGACCATTTAATTTAAAGGCCTTTTATTTATTAATTTATGTGGAAGCCATAGAAAAGAAGGAATGCAAAAGATGATTGTTGGGGGCAATAGGTTGACTCTTGTAAACCACTTAGAGAGTGCCGTAAAGCACCGTGAATGGTATATAATTCTATTGCTATTGCTTATTGCTAATATTCATTCTTCCATTGTATACAGCCCAGAATCCAAATAGATTGTGTGGAGAGGGAAACTCTCCTTGACACACAACATAGGAATTAAATGGAGTTCTATAAAAGAATATAAAGCTTGCTTTCCCTCCTATGCCAACTCTCAGGAGGCCAATCAACATTCTTCCAGGAAAATATTTTTGTGAGCTTATTTACAAGGTTGGCTCAAAGTTTTTCCAAGTGCAACATAGGGAATTTTCTAAGTATAAATGTACAAAATTTTCAAAAATGCCTCATTCTCTAATTTAATGGATTTTATATGGTAAAGCATAAATAAAATATGCTATCTTCCTAGATTGGTTTATCTTAGACATATTGTCACATTATGTTTTCATTGAGACTTTTTTCCCCTTGGCACTGTAGACCTATAACTGATATCCCTATTGTATCTGAGGAAAAGTTATGGTGGGAGAAGAGCTTGACTTTTCTTATAGTTTTTCTTAAATGATAAAAACTGGAGAATCCTAAAACTGAGTGAAAGAGCAACAAGCATGTATGAGGTCCCCAAAGTGCTTTTTAAAAGGCATCTGGACTTCCTTGCTTTTTTTCCCCTTGAAAATGTTTCACTATTCATCCAAGGAGCTTCTTCAATTCTGAAGTGGGGACTTCAATAAGATATAACCCACAATCTAGCATGTCCTCCAGAGTAATTTCAGGAAAATAGTATTTCCCTTTTTAGTGGAATAATCCTCCTGCTTAGAATAATCTAATAGTATCAGTATCTGATGTCTTTGGACTATTTCTGTGGTGGCGCAGTGGTTAGAATGCAGTATTGTAGCTAATTTGGCCAACAGCCAGCAGTTCAATTCACAAGGTTGCCCTAGCCTTCCACTCTTTCAAAGTGGGTAAAATGAGGAACCATATTGTTGGGGGCAATATGCTGACTCTGTAAACCAGGGGTTTCCAAACTTGCAACTTTAAGACTTGTGGACTTCAACTCCCAGAGTTCCTCAGCCAGCTTTGCTGGGAGTTGAAGTCCTCAAGTCTTAAAGTTGCCAAGTTTGGAGACCTCTGCTGTAAACCGTTTAGCAGAGGTGGGCTTCAAAAATTTTAGCAAGTAATAAGGACCTTCTGATAATTGAAGGGAGAGAGATGCATCTTAAAGGGATTAAAGCAATCAGAGAGGAAGGAATATCATGTACATGGTTAGAATATGAACAATTAAAAGCTAGATGGAGAAAAGATAAAAAAATGGG
>JANHFM010001457.1:31325-41595 GCA_032468115.1 Grayia smithii | reverse complement strand
CATGGAAAAAGACCACTATCCCTATGGAAGACTCTATAATTCGGAAGATATATGATTGCGTAGAAATGGACTCACTTACCAATAAAATGAAAACAAATGATGACAGTGGAAATGACAATATCTGGAACAGATGGTTTAATTGGTTAGAGAATAAAATGTCAATTAAAAATTAAAATAAAAACGTTTGTATATATATTAATAGGTTCTTTATAAGATAGGATATGTTATGCAATATCCCGAATTTTAGTGTGGAAAGACTTTGGATGAAGTTATATAACGATATGCTGTAGATGAAGTGTCGCGAGCACTTCAATATTGACTGTATGTATAAATAACCTTTGTAAATAGTAGGTATGTTCATGTACATAGAATTGTGGTAGATTTATTTTTACCCAAAGGTTAATTGTTATTCTTTTTATCTTTTCTTTTCTCCTCTTTGTGTAATTGTCTGTATATCTATTTTTAATTTGTTAATCTAATTGTTAAATGAAGATTATTTTTAATAATAAAAAAAAATAGAAAAAAGAAACTGATCACAGAAATGGGTTATCAAGTTATCTCTTCATTGTTTTGGGATGATGATGGCTTCTGCTTTTTGACAAAATAGAATTTTGCTCTTTTTTTTTTCCAGTTTCTGCTCCAGAGTTTCTTCCCTTTCCCCTTGAGTTGGATTTATAGCTGCTGGGAAGTTTACATAATAAAATCTGAGGAGTGAAACATGCCATTTTTGCTCCTTATTATTGCTTTTTAACTGAGTGAGAGAGAAACAGTCCAGCCATATGACATATCTTGTTTGTATTTTATTTTATTTGTTTTTGTGGAGAACTTTATATTGGGTGTTTCTGAAAACCTTTGCCAGGTTAAAGACGGTAAAGTTTCCCCTTAAACAACCTTCGCCTGAGCAGTTTCACTCTCCCTAAAAGTATCAGCAATGGTAATAATAAGAGCCATGCACATTTCTTGCAAACTTACAATTAGCCTTCAAAATGATAATTTTTATATCTGTCAGTTCCCATCCATTGGAGACATTCAAGAATATATTGTCCCAGCAGAAGCTCTCTAAAATTCACCTTTAGGCTTGGTTTTAACTCAGGGAAGAAAAGTAGAGGGAATTCTTGATATACCATTGGAGTAGGTGTAATCTGTTTTCAAACTTTTTTCAGTTATACTATTCAGTTGTAATATTAATTGCAGATTAGGTAGGGAACAACTGCAGGATAATTATAAATTTCACACCCTTTTTTGGCTTTCCAAGAAAGGTAGTCATTGAAGAACAAAATGTAGGACAGACCTTCTTCTATCAAACCATTTACTGTACTGTACTGTACAAAGTTGCATTTGTTTTAATGTGAGTTACAAAACCCTGCTATTTTAGGGAATGTTTATGTTATAGAACAGCTCCCCCTAGCGGCTATTTGGAATACAGCTTGTGACCCCCCCTCAACCTGCAATGTATTTGGTAAGACCTTCAAATAAGTCCAGAACAAATGTTAATCGTTTTCACCATTTATATATAAAATTAATGGACCATGTAAAAGTTGAAGCACATATTGCATCCTTTTTTAGTTTATAACCCTCCACCATTCAAGTTATTATTTAGGATTCTTAATATTTTGCTAGATTTTGTCTCTGGATTTCACTTAGTAACTACATATTTGGCATTCTATTAATCCTTCCCGATGCTGGTATGCCTTTCTTTCTTCTGCACCTAAGGACTGATTTCAGATAGATTATTTCTTGATTTTGTTTTTGTTCTTTGAATCCTGAAGTTATAGCATGTGATAAGGTGTACTGTAGAATGATGCTATTATTACTTTAGACCATGTGCCTGTTCAGCTCATTACTTTGAAATGCATGAGCATTTGTTGAGTGAATCATTGCTAAACCAACCAACCAACAAACAAAAAAAGATTTTGTAAAGCAAATACAGCAGGGAATAGTAGAGTTGTCATTATTCTGATAGGAAACATAGATTATGTTAGATATATGACATACTGCTAAAGCATTTCTTCAGAGTCTCATTATGGCATAAACTTCATGCAGAATGAGGTACTAATTTGGCTAAAATTTAATTTTGAAAGGAGGACATTAAAAAGAATTATTATTGCTTTATGCACTCCATCCATCCCATATAATTGACTGTCATTCATTCTTCACTGATTTTCTCCATGTGACCAGATCATTCAATGATTTTTTGGGGGGTACTGATCACTTAGTTTTGCATTTAATTCACATACATTCAGCATCCATTCCTTCTTGAGCCTCGGTGTTCACCATTTATATTTAAGCATCCGATTCAGCAGTGAAATCCACTTACCTTTGCTACCGATTTAGGAATGGGAGCGCACGCATGCAGAACCTTCTGTGCATGCGCAGATGGTTAAAAAAAGGGGATGTAATGACATCCCGATGGGTGGGCAGAGCCTCCCTATCAGTTCGGCGAGCTGGATAGAACCAGGGGGAACCTGATCCGATTCCCACAGCCTCAACCTCTATGCTTTTCCTGTTATACCCAATTGTCACTTCACATAACAAGGGACCAAACTGCAATCTTGCTTTATAGTAGCCATTTTTCCTTGACAAATATTCTTTCCTAACAACAGGCCACCTACTACCCTGTTTCCCCAAAAATAAGACATCCCCTGATAATCAGCACAATTGGGCTTTTGAGGGCATGTGCTAAAATAAGATCCCCCCCAAATAAGCTCCCCCCCCGAAAATGCTCTCCCTGAATATATTTAAACGCGGGCACAGCTGATCCCCACCATTTCCTCTGGTTAGGGTTAGGGAGACAGATCTGGAAATCAGGTAAGAGGAGCCCTGTCTTGCTCCATGCGCCCAAAAATAATAAGACTTCCCTGAAAATAAGGCCAAGCGCTTATTTCGGGGTTCAAAAAATATAAGACAGGGTCTTATTTTCGGGGAAACATAGTACCTGTACCTTTCTGTAAGAATTTCCATATATTAAAATTAGTCTACATTCTACTAAGGTAAAATATTCTGATTTTTAGCATAACCTGTAAATTGTTCATTTCATTCTCCCTGTCAAACAAACACACCTATTCATTGTATTATACAATCTGGATGACTTCGGGGCAGTCACTCTCTCTCTCTCAGGCCTAGGAAGAAACCCATGGCCAAGCACTTCTGAACATGTCAAGAAAATGTGTGGACTTGTCCAAGCAACTGGTATGAAAATAAAAAAATAGAATCTCTGTATGGTAGCAGAACAAAATTTATCTTAAGTCTTAACAAATGTTCTGAAAGAAAACGATGCAAAGCAAATGAGATAGGAGGCTATGAAAACAAGGTACTGTGAGGAGAATGAGTAAACCAGCTAAATGTAATTAAAAAGAAATCGTCACAATTAACAAGAAAATTAGATTTAAAAATCAAGCATTTATCGCCAAAATAAAATAAGGCAGACACCTAAAATATGCATAAACAAAAAAAGAGAGAGGAATGTTTTACAAACTAGTAATATCTGAAGAGCTTTTTATCTGTAGCAAGAATATTATGAATCTTGGGAAAAAAGATTGTTAATAATGCCATTGAAAAATGAAGGGTAAATAAGATTGGGGTTTGGGGTTGTATTCTCATTCCTTTGTCTACTTGGCATAAGAATTAATTCTATTAATGTTTTTTATTTACATAAAACAGTTTTAAAATGCTTCATAAACCTCAATAATATATATCAATATTTCCTCTCTTTTAGATTTATACGGATGCTCAAAAAAATAATATAAATGTTTCTTTGGCAAATTGCAAAGGCAGGTATCAATTTTCAGTGAAGATAACTTTTATGAATTATGTTTAACTTGTGGTGTTCCTGCTCTTCTTTTACAAAGCCACCTTCTCTTATTGCAGCTTCTTTGAAAAAGGCACTGAAACTCAACGGAAAGCTAGAATTAGAGAATGCTGTCTTCTACGAGTCGGTTTCTTCGGCTGTTGCTGCCATTCAGTTTAGCAGGGTAAGTCTCAGCCTCTGAGAAAAACAAACGCTAAGAGGTTAACAGAAGTTACCTCAAGTTCCTCTTTCTAAACTGGACACCCAGTTTTTAGACAACTAGGGAAAAGGGAAATGCTCAGCCCTTATTGTTTGCGTGTATGTGTGTATATCAGTGGTGGGTTGCTCCTGGTTCGGGCCGGTTCACGCAAATAGGTAGTGGTGACGCTGTGACATCACCGAATCGGTTCTCCACGACCGGGAGCTGGCCCCACCCATGTGCCCGTATTTACCGGTGTCTGCGCGGAGCGTGCAAAGCACGCTCGTGCGCATGCGCAGAATGATTTTTTTGAGGTTTTTTTGCCCAAAAAAGCTTCTGCGCATGTGTGGGAGCGCCCATTTGGGGCTCGCGCTCTGATCACGCGCAAAGCGCGTGCACCTTTAGAACTGGTAGTAAAGGTAAGTAGAACCCACCCCTGGTGTATATGTGTTTATTTTCATCATCTAATATTCAGGAACGCTAATAAAGCAGATCTATTTCTAGCTTGCATAGTTTATTGCGCCTGATAGCATCTTTTCATCTCTCATTAGAGTGTTGACAGTGGGACTGTAGTTATCTGCAATAGCCGAAGTTCAGACATGAATTAAAGATTAGGTGAACTTTAAAATCCCCCTTTTTCTGCTAATTTCATTGGGTGGCTTGAGATTTTATGAGTTGAGAAGGGTGAGTTATGGCTTTCCAATTCACTCTGTCCTGCCTCCTTCTGAATCTATGAGCTCATCCTCATATTCCATTTAAAAGACATAGTGTTGAAGAATGTGGCATCCCCTTTGCCTCATTTCCAGGCTCTCATAGAAGCAGCTTATCTTTCTGATGTTAAAGCGATATTTTTCTTCTCCTCCTGGCACTTACCTTGCCGTACAAATGATCTACATCTCATCAATGAAAGGCTTACTGATGCAGTCAGTGGCTGAGAACTACTCATCTCCCGTTGGCCATGATAGCTGGCTGTGGAGGTGGCCTCCTCTCATCTGGTTTCTGGGCACAGTTTCCCAGGTCTGTTTGCTTTTGGTACCGGCAGATAACAGTTCTATACAATTAGGATTTGCTCCTGTACAAAATACCCACCTCTCTCCACCTTACCTGCACTCCTCTAAGAGCTGGAACCAGCTCTTTTTTCATCAATTCTTCGGTTACCAGGAGCTACATTGTGGTATTGGAGAGCTAGTGGGTATTTTCCAATTCCATTCCTTTTTTTCCCTTTTGCCACTTTCCCTAATATTTTTCCCAGTCTAGGAGGGGTGGCAAGAAAAGTGTGGTATCAGAGAACATCTCCTCCTCCTGTCTGCTTCTTTTGGCAACACTGGAGCTCTGGTTGGGGGAGCTGATGATTTTGCTACCAGTCTCTGATTGCATAGGGCTGAACCATACAATTAGAGATTTAGCAGGGAAATACAGGGTTCCCGACAGCCAGCACTACTCAGCTGGCTGAAGAACTGATTAAAAAGATACTGTTGTGGCCCTGACTCCCGAACCTGTCTTACCCAAGGAAGGGAACTCTGAGGATGAAGGGGAGGAACTAGCAAGACCTCCCTCTCCAGGACCCTCCTCTCTGGCAATGCTTCAGGTTCCATTTGAAGGCCGAGAGGAACAGCCTGAGATTAGCCAGGACGGAAGCGTCTCAGAGCAGCAGCAGCAGCAGCAGATAGAGAGCACTGATGACGAATCCTGGCTTGATCCCAGGCAGCGTCACAGAGACAAATGTGCACAACAACGTAGGAGTCATAAGAGAGCCAGAGATTAAGCTGAGTCACTGAGCCACACCCCACAAGGTATAAAAGTGGGTGTGGCTGCTCGTTAGACCTTGTGGCGAACAAAGTTCATAACCTGCTAGTCACATCTTGTTACCTGTCTTAAACCTTGCTTGAAATCCCTTGGACTGAACTCTGGACTGGACTTTGACGAACTCTTTTGTACATTCCGTTTTGTGAGTAATTGCTTGCCTTGCTATCTCCTAATTGTGGAACGTTCGAGATACTGAACTAACTTGGCCGTCCGTTCACATGTTGCTGCCAAGGTCTTATCTGTCAGCAATTACAGAGGTTTGAGAATTTAACCCTTGCCACTCATGCCTGCTTGTGTGTCCGTTTCTGTTCAGGGAGGGGGGACAGAACAGACTCAGTGGAGAAGAGCCTAATGTTGGGAAAGATTGAGAGCAAAAGAAGAATGGAACGAAATAGAATGACGTGGCTGGATGGAGTCACTGAAGCAGTAGGTGTGAGCTTAAATCGATTCCAGAGGATGGTAGAGGACAGGAAGGCCTGGAGGTATATTGTCCATGGGGTCGCGATGAGTTGGACACGACTTTGCAATTAACAACATTTCTTGTAGGTCTCTTGCTTATTCCAGTAAGTCTGATTTTTGCTATGTTCTTCAGTTCTCTGCTTGGTTGTTTTCCAGCTTCTGATTCATTTTTTTACAGGTGCCTAAATCCCAATCTTATAGACACAATGTGTCATCACTGGGATCCACATTTTCTCATCCTTCTTGTCTTCAACTCATATATTATACATTGTTTGCTGAAAAGAAGGAAGCTTGTATTGTGGTGGAATTGTGACGTGCATTTTCAAGAATTTTTGGGAAATAGTGTATGGAAATAAAAGGTTTATGTACGTGCAGATCTTGATGCCCTGCTGATTATAGGAAATTGTAGTCTTATTGCATCTGGAACTAAAGTGCTGTATTACACTATGATGATATAATAGTATAGTTGCAATTGCTGCAATTCTTTTGCATGTATTCACTGTTAAGTCTAGTTTGTTCTCAGAGTTGGTAGAAAATGCCTGGTGTGAGAGACCCATGTGGAATTGTATTGCTCAATTTCATGAATTCAGCATAGGCCATAATGTTGATTCAAATGAAAATACAGAGCTAATGGATGGTATAATCAAATGTGTGCCAGTAGCAAGGCCACTGGGAATATAGCCAGTGTAGGAAACCAAGTGCTGAGTCAAGATTTTCCAGTTCACATGCTTAGCAAAACCAGCCCTTTATAAAATGAGTGATAAAATGTTTTGCTGCTTAATGCCTCTTTTTTTTACACTGACTGCACTAATTGCTATTATAACTGAACAATGGAGTGCAATCTCTATAATTATTCAAATAAGCATATTTGCTTTATGTGGAGTGGCCATAAAAAGCAAGAAGGAAAAAAGCTTTCAGTGCAGTTAAATTAAAAATATTTTTTAAGATGAAAAGCATCCAGGCTATTCATAAATTATCAAGAGATCTTATCCTATCTCTTTTTACTTGTACTTGTGCTAATTTGACTCTTAAAAGTCTGAGCTTAGGAAGCTTTGAAAGAAGGACATTGTGAAGAGATTTGCTCAGTATAGTAGTCATACTATATGTGTTAACACTATAATTGTTCTTAAATTATAGGTAACTACACCTTTAAAAATATTTCTTATATTAGTGAGCCAAGTACAGGTAGACTTATGACTGATTGCTTAGCAGTTGGAAGTTATGACTGACCCTCCAAAAGCTACTTATGTCCCGATTTCAAAATTACAATGGCCACAACCTTAATAACCACACCCGGACTCAGCGGATTACATTTTGGGCCCATGGCAACCAGCTCATCTTTATGGTTTTAGCATAAAGATGGCCATTTGTAGCATCCCACAGTCATTAAACAGCACAAGTCATGATTTTTACATTTCTTGGCTGTTTCCAGCATTTACTTCTGGTTTTCAGCAAAAAAAATGTCCATTGGCCTAGCGACCATTGTGTTTGTTTAATGACTGCCACAAAAACAGTCATGAAATCAGACCTTGTCACACCTGTTTAACAACACAACAACTTACAACCATAATACCAGGCTCAACTTTGGCAGTAAGAACTACCTGTATATTACATTTCTCTGTACAATAACCTCAGAATAAAGAATAGCTGGTGGCAGCATATATTTAAACAACTAATAGTCTAATTTTTATAATCAATATGCCAGAATAATATTTATCTATAAGCTCCTTATTAGGTGTAATATTTGGGGCAACTTTTGAGAACTGAGGATTTATCTCTTCTAAAAAACCTATTTTCAGGTAAAAAAAAAATAGTTGAGATTAAAATGGAAAATGCAGATGGTCTTCACAGTCCTAAATGTGAAACACTTCATAAAGAAAATATATTGCAAAGAAAGTCTTACATGAGAATCCTTTCCTTTGGGTAGTGCAGTATCTGCTGATTCTGTTGACTCTCTCTTTGTGATCTCCCAAGCTCCCAAACCAAGAGGATTTGAATTGAATAGTGTTTTTAGTGTTAATGCTTTGTTTAAAATTTTTTAAAAGCCCTCAGAACTTTTTCTGAGAATAATGGATTTATAATAATTTATAATAATGGAGAATAATTAGATTTCTATGCAGAAATATTTTCCATTTAAAGGCTATTTTATTATCAGAAGCTAATTGGAGGCTTTTCCCTCCCATCTTTCATAGAATATAGGGCATTTTACAAATGCATAATAAAATGAAGTAGTGACAATCAGTCTTTTTGTGAATTGTGCTCTAAAATAGCTACTTAGGAAAAAAAATAGCCTAGTGAGCAATTGAGCTTCATATTCGTTTTTCCGATGTGATAGTCATTACCTTCTGCATTACCTGCCATCAAATTGTTTAGAAAACCAATGCAGTACAGGTAATCCTCAACTTACAGTAGTTCATTTAGTGACCATTCTAAGTTACAACAGTACTGAAAAAAGTGACTTATGATTATTTTTCACAGTTGCAGCATCCCCATGATCATGTGATCAAAATTCAGATGTTTGGCAACTGGCTCATACTTATGACCATTGCTGGCCCCAAGCTCATGTGATCACCTTTTGCAACCTTCTGACAAGCAAAGTCAATGGGGAAGTCAGATTCCCTTAACAATCAGATTATTAATTTATCAACTGCAGTGATTCACTGTAGCAGTGAAGGTCGTAAATGGGGCAAAACTCATTAACAAATGTTTCACTTGTCAACGGAAAGTTTGAGCTCAATTCTGGTCATAAATCGAGGACTACCTGTATAAAGGTTATTGGACTAATCCCGGGGAGACCCAGGTTCAAATCTACTCTTATTCACAGTGGTTTACCAAAGTCACAGAGGTAACTTTGGTCTAGTCAGTAACCCAGATAGGAGAAAAGGAAGATTTTGTAAGCCTTTTTGATCTGCTGAAGGAAAAATGGGATATAAATCTAACAAATAAGTAACATGAAGATCATATCTGTTTCAGAAGCTTACAAACATCATAGGTGAGCCATTATGTGAGAGCTCTGGTTGCTGATTTTAGCTAACAGCTGTAGCATCAAATGAATCAAGTTGTGAATGTGGTTTGTCAAGTAACAGTATAAATTGTAAGCAGGTTGGTTTTACATTGATTCACCTTTCCCAGAGGGGGGGGGGAACTAATGTCATGTGCATTTCTGATCTTTAAGTGCTGAGATTCTTGTTTTTGAATTCAGTCATTTAATTTTTTTTACAAAACTCTTTACTTGCCTATTATACTGTATATGTTGGGACTTTGGCATAGTAATACAGAATTATTGAACAGCAGCACAAATTTAGTAAGGGAACACACAGTCCAGGCTTGTCAGAAACAATAATGATGCAGACTTCTGCAAAATCAATGACCCAGTAAGAGTTTTGATTTTCAATTAAATGGTTTTCTTAAGTTACTATAAATCCTTCAAAAATGGCATTTTTTTCCCAGTAGGTAGCCAGAATGCACGGGGACTATTATTATAGTTGGCAAGGCATTGGGAGTATCCCATTCAACTTAGAGGAGCATGAAATGTTTGATCTTACAGATCCAAGTATTGGAAAGAATAACTTGGGAGAGGAGAAATCAGCATGAAGCTCCATATTCCATAAGGAGTAGATTTCACATTGCTTCCTGATTACAGGAAACCATGGACACAGTCTGAAATAACACCACTGCTTTATTTTTGTAAAAAAAAGTACAAGTGTTTACCAAGACTGATTTTATTGAGTGGTTGTCAGTGACGCTAGGGGGAGAAGACAAACTTAAAAATGATCTAGTGGGAATTTGGTTTGAATGGCACCGACTATTTCTGCCTAAAGGAAGAAAGTGAAAAGAAGGCAGAGATACCTATCTATAACAAACACTGAGAAAAATGCCTCCAGTTGCTTTGGGACAGTATCTCCTGTCCAGCTAAAGACTCAAGAAATTAGCTAAAGATTTTTATTATTATTATTTCCACTTATATCCTGCCCTTCTCCGGAGACTCAGGGCGGCTTACAATTTCAAGCACAACTCAA
>JANHFM010001455.1:82441-94685 GCA_032468115.1 Grayia smithii | reverse complement strand
AAAGCCCCAGCAGCAGCCCGATCCCAGGACGCTACCAGGGCCTCAGCCGAGTCGTGTGTCTGGAATGTGGGAAATGTGTTTAGTGTTAATAGTTTTAGTGTTAATAGCTTCTAATTTCTATTGTGTAAGCACCACAGTACTTAGTTGTTTTTTGTATTATATATGTGTATATTAAGGGGACGCGGTGGCTCAGAGGCTAAGACACTAAGCTTGTTGATCAAAAGGTCAGCAGTTCAGCAGTTCGAATCTCTACTGCCGTGTTAATGGGGTGAGCTCCTGTTACTTGTCCCAGCTTCTGCCAACCTAGCAGTTTGAAAGCACGTAAAAAATGCAACTAGAAAAAAGGGACCACCTTTGGTGGGAAGGTAACAGCGTTCTGTGCTCCTTTGGCATGCCGGCCACATGACCACAGAGATGTCTTCAGACAGCATTGGCTCTTCGGGTTTGAAACGGAGATGAGCACCGCCCCCTAGAGTTTGGAACGACTAGCACATATGTGCGAGGGGAACCTTTACCTTACCTATGTGTATATTACAATGAAATAAAAAGTAATCAAGAGGTCCAATTGGAGCAAGGCAGGAAAAAGTTGTCAGCTGAACCCAGATAAAGCTAATTAACCAAAACAACCAATAGTTATTAGGTGCAACCACAGGAAATGCAATATTTTGCAGGTCTTCAAATTCTCCTGAATCTTAGGCAAAGGACTATAAAGGGGTGTCTGTGCATAGTTAAGAAATAATAATGATCCAGTTTTAGATTGAATATTTGTGAGCATCTGAAGGTGCAATTGCAGGTTAGGCTAGCCCATGATGGTCACCAATCCACAGACTTATTGATGCATCTTTGTCTATCAGGCAATGCCTGAGGGATACAACTGTCTGTGAAAACAGATCATGTGAACTTTATTACTTATATACCATTCTAAAGCTCTTTCTCTGATCTAAATAATGCATCCTTTAAAGATGCACATTTGGAACTCTAAAAACAGCCATATTAATTTTGAGTAGAAAAATAGGATGGAAAAGAAAATATCAGAATTTCTTTTTTCCCACCTTTAATGGTTTCAGTTGAGCTGTTCCTTTCTAAGGAACTTGGGACAATGGCCATTTAACCAAATGAGTGAACAAACAGAAGCACAACCAAATGGTTTCTATTCTTCCCTCCTAATATGAAATTTGCACTGGCTGTTAGCCCAGAGCAAGCATATTTATTTCTGCACCTGTGACAAGTTCAAAGCAAAATCTTGTGGACTAATAGGACATGAAATGGGAACAAAATTTAAAATATGTTTTTCAAAGAAAGAGAGCACAGAAAAGTCTTTCTGTAACACATTAGTTTTTGAAGTACTGATTTATTCATATACATACATACCGGTAATTGTTAAACTATTGTTATATGGCAGAGTAGATATTACAGAAAAGAAAGCACGGCAACTTGGCAGTTTCTTTCACTCCTTTATTAATAACATATAATTTAATATTGTTTTACAGAAACTGAGAAATCAAAGAATGATTGTGTCCATATACTATGAACTGAAAGATAATTTAAAGACCCTCAATTACACTATTAGCAATGCTGTCTCTTTCTGTTTTTATTACTGCTCCATACACATCCCTATGCCCAGCACCATCTACCAATTATATGGAGAAGTAGGGAAGCCCAGAATGAAACAACTCACCACAGGAAAATTCAACAATTACAAAAGTTAAATTAATTTCAATAAATCTGTGGCCAAAAATAATAAAATAAAGAAATTCAATCCAGAAATATAAGAGTTACAAAAATGCCATCCCATAATGAACATCTCACCTATTACATTAAAAAAAGAGCTTATCTGATGGGAATAGAATACAAAACTGCATCATATTCTCCTTCTCTCCATTTTTGAACTCCTGATTTTTATTTCTTTTTAGACATTATAATTGTGTTTGGGTATGCATGAGACATTCGCTCACAAATATTTAGGGCTCAAATTGTGCCAATTGAATTAACCAAAAACTCTCCTTACAATCTGTAATGATGCTGTATCTCTGTTCCATAATAAAAACTTTAAATAACTATACAAGCATACACACATACACGGGGAGGGGGGGAGGATTCAGAAAAGGCTTGTAGTAAGAATTTACTCATCCAAAAACATAAGTACTGAGATAATAATGTTTTTAACTGGCCTCAGTACATTTTCAACATCTAGATAGTATATATAAAGCAAGAGAATAGGTTTCAATAAATATCCCCAAGAATTTAATTTTGTCTTTTCTAAATAATAATGGTATTCTAATTTTAAATAATTAAATTTACTTTGGGAATATTTTTTAAAAAGTGAAATACTTATTATTCATATTCAGATATTTGAAAGTATTTGATGTATAAAGTGCTTGCAAATGTTATCTCATTTGTCTTCACAGCAGCATTCAGTTTGATTCTCCGTTAGTTCATTCAATGATTCTAATATAAGGATTAGTCCTGTGAATTCAAGACTCAGTAAGGGGACTGTACACTTTATGCTGTAGCCTGAAAGATATTTTAAAGATGTTATTGAATTGCTAGGCAAACAGCAGTAAAATAAGTTTGATTATTCTTTCACAAGGATATGATTGGCTACAAGATAGCTGATTAATGGTATACTATTCAATAAGTCACATAATGTGTGACTGTTTAAATGTATTTAATTCATTATGTTTTGGGTAGATTCTAAAGCGATCATTTTATTTTAAATTCAGTGAATATATCCATTTAGACACATTTTAAGAGTTTCTATAAAATTAATTTAAGCCTATTTGAGCCACTGGCTCTTTCCCAAAAGAAAATATTAATTCCCATAATGATGATAGCTACTGGCTGTGTGACCTCTTATAACAGGATAAATGTTAGCATAAGCAATAAAGACACAACTATTTCTTTAAAAGATGCTTTAAAGTTAAGATACTTGAATACAGAAAAGATTGAAGAATGAGGTGTTGAATTATCTCATTACAATCCATAATACATATATGCATTATTTAAGCCCTAATGCAATCTTTTATTATGATGATTTTGTAAGCCTGATGGGTTTCAAAGTCTGTTGGGATGGGGTTAAATTCATTCTCACAGAAATGCCAATAACTTATGAAATATCTGTCTATCCACTGTCTTTGTTACAACCTAGCTAAGAAACTTTTCAAATGAAATACCTCCATTTTGTGGAGTTCCATATCTAAACTACAAATGTGAATATTTTATTTACTGTGGTCTGATCCTTAATTTGATTATCTGAAGAGTCTGTTTCCTAATGTTTGAAGTAGGAGTGTTTTGGGAAGAAGAGAAACAAAATAAAAGAGGTTTTCTTTTCTTTTACTTGTTTCTGTTCAAATAGCATAGGCAATCCTGGGTATGATTTTGTCATGGTCCTACAGAAATGGTTCTGTGCGTTTTTGGCAAAGGCTTGGGGAAATAAAGTTTTTTCTTGCAACACTTGTTAGGGAAAAAAAGGCATAACAAGAAATGGTAATTCTGTTGTCATTTCAGTAAATCTCAGTCCTTAAAACCTACTTGCAATTCATTTTCTTCCCCCTCCAAATTATCTTTTCTATGTTCTTCTTGTCCCATAATAAATCTCAATTTACTATTCTATCACAATATAATTTTTGCCTTTGAAAAATTTTCTGATCAATAATCCTTATGGTTTTTTAATTGTTTTCACTCCATCTGGAATATGAAACTACTTTAGATAGGTGATTGCACAAAAGAAAACTCTTATATATATGCACTTGCTTGTTATTGTTTGTTACACTCATTTGGAATAGAATAGAATTCTTTATTGACCAAGTGTGATTGGAAACACAAGGAATTTGTCTTGGTGGATACTCTCTTGGTGTACATAAAAGAAAAGATACATTCATCATGAATCATAAGGTACAATGCTTAATGATAGTCTTAGAGAACAAATAAGCAATCGAATCATACTAGCAAACAGTCAATATAAATCTTAAGGATACCAGCAATAAGATTATAGTCATACAATCATAAGTGGGAGTAGATGGGTGATAGGAACAATGAGAAGATTAATAATAATGCAGACTTAGTTACTAGTTTGACAGTGTTGAGGGTATTATTTGTTTAGCAGAGTGATGGTGTTTGGGAAAAAAATGTTCTTGTGTCTAGTTGTCTTGATGTCAATGCTCTATAGCGTAGTTTTGAGGATAGAAATTGAAACAGTTTATGTCTAGGATGCAAAGTGTCTGTAAATATTTTCACAGCTTTGATACATTCATATTACATATTTTTAATATTCAAGGCATCTTTCAAGGAGATCTTCCTTTATTTTATAACTACACATAAAGCAGACTCAGCTGACACAGCAATTACTTATCCAAAGTCACCTATGGACTGTCTAAGGCCGTGATGGTGAATCTATGGCACATATGTCACAGGTGGCATGAGGAGCCATATCTGTGGGCACACAAGCCTTGCCCTAGCTCAGCTCCAGTGCGCATGCATGTGCCAGCCAGCTGATTTTCGGTCCTTCCAGACCCACTGGAAGTCAGGAAATGGGCTGTTTCTGGCCTCCAGAAGGCTTCGGGGGTGGGGAAGGCAGTTTTCTTTCTCCTCGGGCTCCAAGAAAGCCTCTGGAGCCTGAGGAGGGCAAAAAATGGGCCTACCAGGCCCATCGGTAACCTTTTTGCCGTCACAATTTGCTAAGCACATTGGCTTGTGCTTAATTGTAAGCCGCCCTGAGTCTCCGGAGAAGGGCGGGATATAAATGGGATTTAAAAAAAAAAAACTTGCCAAAAGTGGGGGGAGTACAAGGGGGTCACACACGCAAGTGCAGTGCGCATGGCACAGGAGTCATTGAATTATGGGTGTGAGTATGCATGCACGCAATCCCTCCGGGCTCCCCACGCTTTTGCCACATGACGGCAAAAAGGTTAACCATCACTGTTCTAAGTCTAGGAATAGTCTTGAAGCTTTGTTTATTTGGGCCTAATTCATCCATTAACAACCATATCCTCCTGGCATAGTTCAGAATAACATGCATTTTTCTGAAATGTACTTTATAGAATAAAGAATATAATAGTTTCTATTCTCATTTCTCTCATATTCATTAAATATAGTTTAATTAAACTTGAATCTGAAGAAGAGCTAGCATATTACAATTGTTGTATCATTAGTTAATTTCTCGGTTTGCTTCCAAGCACAGTATATTCAGAATTTTGCCACATTATTCTGTTAATGTGTATTTTCCACACAAAATCTTATCAACAATTTACTTTAAAAATATTGCAAGTACGCATAAGCACAGAGAGAAATTATGCATATATTTGAGGGATTAAATTAAAAAAGAAATAATCCTGCTTCTGATATGATTTTGAGCAATCTTATTAAATAAAAAAAATCTATAAAGACAAGGGCAAAATAATTCAGGTTTAAATAATGCATGATAGTTAAAATTTAAGTCTTGCAAAGTAAAAAACATTTATCTACTAAAAAAGATCTGTCAAAAAAAATGACGCAGTCCAAAGTCAAGCTGCTATGAATTCATCTATCTAACTCAGAAAACCCTTGGGAAGAGTAATATAGGAATAGGGATTCTCAAAGTCTCTTGGCTCCAAATCTATTTTAAAAGTTTGACTTTAATCTATGATCAGAAAGAACCCAAAGCTCCTTTTAAGGCCAGTTCATACATTCTCTTGATCCTTGCCATATATCTACCTTTTCTGTTCTGAACCAAACCATTTCCAAGGGCATCTGCTCTTCAACAATGTCATGGCCACTCAGAATAAGATAAGTTTGCAATTGGGATGAAGTGGGGAGTAATAATGATAACTGATAATAGCTTACAATTTTTTGCTTACAATTTCTTTCTTGTCGAATTTCCACTGTTAGATCTTCATTCATTCTTGAACAAAGCACCTTAGCATATTTTTTCTCACCTGGTCATTCTCTTTTATATTAAATCTACATTTATTCAGGTCTTATGCATTCTTAAAGTTATCACCTTTTTTTAAAGTATATACACTTCTGAAGTAACCCATTAACATTGCGCTCAGTTTTGTTTCATATTTTTTTCTCACCTACCATTTCCATTCAAAAAAGAAGGCAGAAGCATGCTCTTATATATATATATACTCCACTTTTGCTTCCTTTGATAAACATTTTTGTCTCCTAACAGACCATGTTCTCTTTAATATCTTTCTATCATTTCTATTATTTAAAATGGCTTCATCCACTTTTCTTTCCTTTCTTTTTTAATAAAACAATCAAATAATTCATTCTAATGAAATGGATGGAAGAAAACAACCAGTGATTAGGCAAGGTATTATCAGTAAGATGATGATATTCAGTTGTAAGTTATTACTCCACACTGTGCCAGTGATACTATGGAGTCGTGAATAAATATCTGGAATCTGTGATATGATGAGACACATGCTCAGGTGAAACTATAGCAATAAATACTACTGTTTGTCTATAAACATCAGGCTTTCCATGAACACTGGTTTGGTGATACCACTAGAATAGGCCAGAAGCACATTCTCCAGTTTCTGCTTCATCAGCAAGTAGAAAAGATGGCCAAGAGGGTTTTGCCAAGCTTCAATTGTATCAATAAAAGTCCTCCAAGTAGACTCTGGGTAGAATGCAATAAAGCTATTCTGCCAAGAAAAAAAAGCAGGATGATGCCATTGTGATAGTGATATTGACAAGTGAGCCACATAATTCATAAGGCATCTAAAGAGCTCCTGGAAAAGTGGAAGTGGTAAGTTTAAATGGCACTTGTGCTAAAGATGTGGCTGGATTAAATGGAAATGATGACTTTGTGCTGATCTCCTCAATGGGAAAAAAGAATCTTGGTGCTTCAAAGATTTGTATACTATTAGCAGACTGAATATCGGTAATATGAAAGGGCAAGTTTGCTGTTCTTAAAAAAGAAATGAAAACTTTAAATGTGGACATTCTGGGAAACAATAAATTGAAATGAATGTAGAATGCTACTTCACAGCCGAGGAACAGATTTGTGTGAAGAAGAAAATAATTCAGATAAAGTGTGCAGCCATTATTAATGACAAAGAATGTGTGAAAGTCACTGCTAGGATTAACCCATTTCCTAAGAGAATGATAGAAAAGGAATGCAAGGATACCTGGTTGGCATTGCAGTAATATATGTCTGTGCTACAAGCACAAACGGAGTGGTCACATGTTATTAATAGCAGCTGCATACAGTGGTGAAATCCATTTTTTTTTACTACCGGTTCTGTGGGTGTGGCTTGGTGGGCATGCCAGGGGAAGGATACTGCAAAATCTCCATTCCCATCCCACTCCAAGGATAGGATACTGCAAAATTTCCATTCCGTCCCCACTCTGGGGAGCCAGAGGTAGTACCTGCCGGTTCTCTGAACTAGTCAAAATTTCTGCTACCGGTTCTCCAGAACCTGTCAGAACTGCTGGATTTCACCCCTGGCTGCATACTGATAATTCTATTTGCATTTCTACATTTTGTATTAGTTTACCTGTCTTATCTTACTTATCATTCATGTCTGCTAGATATTCCTGCTCTAAATAAGACATTAACAGCTTTAATGCTTCATTCTAATTTATGATTCTACAATTCTGTTCCTGACTTGGGAAAGGAAACAAAATCAGCTGTTTGGTTTTCAGTGCTGCAGATTAAAAGGATGCTTGAAACATGTGGGGAAACATGTGAAGATCCTTTTAGAGATCTCTAAACTAAATTTGGGTTTCTGTTGCAACAGGAGAGGGCAGTCATACAATCCAGGAATAAAATAGATGTCCCTCTTGGAACTCCAAAGCTCCTTTTTCTTTTCAAACCACTGCATTATCCTAATAAAGACCATATTATTAATTAATTATAGTTAATTTTCCAAGAAATACTTTTTTAAAAAATCTACATTCTAGATCTGTTCTGTCCAAAGGACAATTTAATAAGCACAACCATATATACTTTCGGAGTTCATTTAATAATTCTTGGAACATCAAGTTGCCTACCTGATTTATTCTCTATTACTTTAATTATAAGTTACACACCACATTAAATTGATTATAATTATTATGGGTGGTTGCATACAGCCAGATATCTAGATTCATTGGTATTTTTATCTTTCTATTCTCAAAAACCTGGGATAGGCAATATTGTTATTTTATGGTGTTAAAGATATTAGCACAAGCTATAAACTGTTCCAAGTAGAATTGACTGAGGGTTTTGTCAATTGTGATAGTATTCAATGGTGTTCCAGATGTTTTAGGATTGCATTCAAAGTGCCTCTTACCTTTATATTACCTTTGGTTTCTTTTACTACAGTTGTTCTACTTCTATTTGTAAATCTTTGAGTTTTGCGTTTTGTGTTTTTTCCAGTTCTTTCTATTACATACTGCTGTTTCAAGGTATTGCCACTTTCAATATCCAGACTATTTTCTCTTTCTTTTTCTTATCAACAGTTGTTAAGTCTGGGGTGATATGTGTCAGGGGTGTGTCTTTAAATTCAATAATTCCAGAGCACTCTATGTTCTTCATTTTCTATTCCTGTTGTTGTTGTTAGTTGCGAAGTCGTGTCCAACCCATTGCAACCCCATGGCCTTCCTCCAGGCCTTCCTGTCCTCCACCAATCTATGGAGTCCATTTAAGCTCATGCCTACTGGTTCAGTGACTCCATCCAGCCACCTCGTTCTCTGTCGTTCCGTTCTTCTTTTGCCCTCAATCTTTCCTAACATTAGGCTCTTCTCCAGTGAGTCCTTCCTTCTCATTAGGTGGCCAAAATTCTATTCCTATTCTATTATTATTCTATTTCGTGCAGGCAAGTTAATTCCAATGCTCCATTGTTGCTACTTTGTATGCAATTTTTGTAGTTAGTCTATGTGATATTCTTGCAGCATCTAACTAGGAGCCCACTATTCCTTCAGATTCTTTGCAGAGATGACATTTGTTGTCTGTTGCTGTCTACTCACTTCTGAATTCATATTATTTGTTCTTAAGGCTTTGTCTTGTATAAATAGGGTTATTTCTGCTGTCTCTTCTTCAATACCCCTGCTCTTAGCCATTGTCATTATCTGCTTTGTCTGCTTTTTTAAAAATGTACTGTCCATCTGTAATACTTTGTCCTAACCTGCCTTTTTTATAGTCTTCTTTTGACATTTCTTATAGGGTTAGGACTTTAATTTATCTCAGATTATTATCACTGACCAGCAACTCTGTCTTCCATTGTGCATCCATTCCATTGATCTGTACAAAGCTTTGATGTTTCCTCTTAAATGACTTCTTGTAATAAATCTACACTACATTCAAATTGGTTTTCCTTTGTTTTACAATATCACCTTATCATTTAGGAACTGAATAGTTCAATTAAAACAAAAAGAACTTTGATCATTTTCCTTTCTGCTCGGTTGGAAAATGTTTTCAACTACATTCTGTTGAACTACATCAGTTCCCACGCCAATTTGTGATCTGAAAGTTCTTGGTAAGCAGCTAATTGTTCTGTGGTTGCCTGATGCCACCCCTTTTGTTAACCAATCTTTAATATCTCCTTCTTGCAGTATGTCATTAAACTGCTAGGATTTGATTGGGTGAAGACCAGTCAGAGCTTTCTACCAGAAAACATGGAATCGATCTTCACCTGGTGCTAATCAATTCTTGATTTCCATGCCCTTTTATTCACCATTTTTGCTATTATGACAGTTCTTTTATTTCAATTTTTTTATCCACTTTGTAATTCTTTCTGTTGACCCATAGCTGTGCTCAGAACTGCACTGTTTCTTCTTTGCCAGGTGTTTGTTGGTTCACTGCACTGTCTCCATTAATGCATTAGTAGAAATATTTCTGATTCAATTGAAATTGGACATTTGGCCTGTTGTGTGCAATTTAGGCTCTGTAGCTTCTGATTTCTTGGCTATGACTATTATTTGCTGCTTTATTATTTCCAGTATTTTCTTGATCTCTAGCTGATATTTCTTGATCATATATTCTTTAGTCTACTTGTTCCTCATCTTCTTTTCTTTCAGTTGTTCTAGGTTGCTTGCATCTGATCTTAACATACTGACCTTATTTTTCAATCTGTCTTCCATTTTGGAGATGCACTCTTTGACATTTTCTATTTGTTGATTTTCCATCCAAGATTATTATTACTATTACAATTATTAATACTGTAATTAATGTTAATTAATTATATTAAAATCCATTAATCCACATATCTTCTGTCATCAAGTTAGCACAATTGTTTTTCACCTAGAAAAAGAAACAAAAATGAAATACACAATTATGACATTGATTTGCAAATATAGTATTTCAGAGTGGCGTGTATTTGGTACATTAGTTGTGACAAGAAGAGCTAGACATCTAACAAGGACACTATTTGAATTATGATAAACATAGTTAGGAAGAATTTACTAAAGATTTTTTTTTTAAAAAAAGAAGTGTTTTGTTGTAGGCACTTATTTTGAAGGACTCCCACAGTTACTCCAATTATGATCACTCCCAGACTATTAAGAAGCCTTTTTATAAAGCATAAGCAAACAGCTCTTTAGGGAGTACCTTTTTGTAAACCATAATAATAAATCTATTTTGTACATAATTAAAATCTTTTAGAATACATTCAATGTCATAAATGAAAACACACCTCTCTATTTGGCAAACAACAAAACCATTCTTTGAAACAGCATACCAATAGTTGTACCATTTCTTCTTGAGGAAAAAATATATAGTATATGTTGTGTCTTCCTGAATATATTTAGGACTCTATATGTAGCGTTGCTGTTGGAAATATGGGCTATTTATAAATGTCATACATATGTACGTATATACATATTTCTGACTGTGTGGGCAGGCTTTTGTTTAGTTCCCAACTTTGGCATAATATCTACAAATTCGTTTGGAATTGATATACTTCTCTGGTGCGTAATGAATTTGGTAGTGTAGGACAATTTGGTTCTTTCATGGCTATGTCAAGGCTTTGAAATATTCTTCACAGGGAGGGTTATCTAATTTACCCATTAGTGTTTCTTACAATATGAACAAAGATTAGCTGCCCTTGTCACATAGAAGTCCCTACCCTGAGGCCCTTGCCATCCCTTTCTTGAATTCACTCTACCTAATTTACCTATTAAGAAACATAACTAGTTTATCCTACTACTCCATTAAATTACTGATCTGATTAATCCATTTGAATATCTTAATGTTCCATGAGGAACATTTACTCTTGATCATTTTATGAACAAATGCTTGCTATTTCAACTGCGTCCTAATTACATAGGTTCTTTCATCTGATAAATGGAAGGAATATATACACTAAAACATTTTATTATATAGTTATTTTATCTCTATAAAATTAATCATAATTATCTATCTAAATATAATTACCATAAATCATTAATATATATTGAGCTTCAGGAGCTGAAAGAGACATATTCATCCATTATGATTCCTAAGAACATTTTCCTATATGGAAGTTGGTCTAAGCAAGAATAACTTTCCAAAATTTTTAGTATATATAGTTGAAAATGGATTTGAACCTTTGTCTTCTCATTTTTTTTTCTTTTTGTTTGACACATACCCCTTCACAACATTCCTATGTTATCCTAATAATGTTTTATACGTCTTCCATTGCGAAGTTCCTTTTCTTTATAGAATTTACATTTTTCATTGCCATATTTTTATAGATTTTCTCATTTTAATGGGAACTGATATTGACAGTCTCATAATTATTCTGATTGTATTTATATTAAACAGTAGGTACTGATGATAAAAAACAAAATGAAATAAAACTGCATTTTCATGGGCATGCCTCATTGTACTAACATTTTTAATATACTATTTATCTATCAAAATTATATGACCTCATCTCACAGTTATCACTCTGAACATACAATAAAACAGTCAGGTAAAAATAAATCAACATAATACTATATTTAAAATATTTTAAAACAATGTAAAAACATATATGAGGCCATATTTCTGTCACAAAATTTAAATAAAGTGTTATTGGGATCAAAGCAGGGATGAAATGCTACCAGATTGGACCTGATTTGCCGATCCAGTAGCGGAGACTGTGGCTGGTTTGGTGATCCGGTAGCGATCGCTGGCTGGCCATGCCTCTGACTGGTCCACGGCCTGCAGCCCTGCCATGCTTCCCTGCTTTCCTTTCACCTCAGCTTGCTAAGGCAGGCAAGTGGAAGGCCACGTGGAAGGTAGCCAAGCATGGCAGGGCTGCAGGGAAAGGAACTAGCAGCCTCCCAACCCCTCCTCCCCACACATCCTCCCCCC
>JANHFM010001454.1:184085-194777 GCA_032468115.1 Grayia smithii | reverse complement strand
GGGGTCCCGACCTACAGGTTGAGAACCACTGGGGCCTTTATTCTAGGTTTTTGTGTCCAATTGACTGACAGTGAAACTTAACCTGGGTATATTTCACTTTGCGTTGCTTGTTTTAATCATTGTTTTTGTTCTTTATTATAAACTACCTAGAGTTTACTTACCTACAAATAAATAAATATCTTTCTACAGTTCCTTTTGTTCATGCAGGTGGAATAATACCTTTCTCAAGGTGAGATCTGAACTCATGGCCACCCGCCATGGGATCAAGCTAATTCACTGAGTCAGGTTCTCCATTCTAACTGCACTTCCCATCATCCCCAACCAGCATAGACTTTGGGAGCTGCAGTGGAATAGATTTTGATTGCGTCAGGCTGGAGAAGCAGGCTGTATGCAATTAGTATAAGTCCAGACCTGTATGTACACAGTCGTGTGAAAGCCATATCCCATCATTAAGAATGGCTATTCAAAGCTTGCTCACCCCTGATTTACGGGAAATGACAATCTGAATATTTATTTTGTCTCGTGCTCTGTCTTTACTAGGGGTTGCAATTGGCAAAATTAAGTAGTCCAGATTTTAACATTTGCTTACAAAGAGCTGGTAGATTCTGGTGGTTGACCTTTTCAGAATGTTTTATTTAGTATGCTAATCCTTTTTTACTTCACACTACATTGTACTGAGAACCCAGCTGAGCTAAGCAAATAGCAAGAATGGGACATATATTCAAGCCACAAGATAATTCCAAAACTTGTGAATGCCCAGACCAAATCAACTCATCTTTTTGAAACTAGCTATGGAACAAATTTTGATAGTAATGAATGAAGCAGGTACTGCAAATGTCAGTCGATGACATTTTTATGTTAAGAATGATGGGCCTGGAATAATTTAGAATTGATATGACAGATCAAAGCATGCATCTGATGCAGAAGGGGGTACTTTTTAGAACTTGTGTGGAGAAATGCAAAGAAAGAATGGAGCAAGATGAAATACTTTGCATATTTTAGCTCTTCTGATCTCCCTCTGATTATTTAGTGTCCCTGTAAATTATATTGTCACCTCACGACTGGATTATTGCAACGCACTCTACATGGGGCTACCCTTGAAGAGCATTCGGAGACTTCAGTTGGTCCAGAATGCAGCCGCGCGAGCTGTTATGGGTGTCCTGAGATTCACCCACGTATCACCAATTCTCTGCGAGCTGCACTGGCTTCCTATTAGTCTCCAGGTGCAATTCAAGGTGTTGGTCATTACCTATAAGGCCCTATATGACTCAGAACCAGGTTATCTCCAGAATCGTCTCCTACCCTGTGTGTTCCTGTGACCGATAAGATCCCACAGCGTTGGTCTTCTCTGGGTTCCATCAGCTAAACAATGCTGGCTGCCGGGCCCGTAAGAGAGGGCCTTCTCTGTGGCTGCTCCGACTCTCTGGAACCAGCTACCTCCCGAGGTCTGGATTGCCTCCACCCTATTGATCTTCCACAAAGCAGTCAAAACCTGGCTTTTCCGGCAGGCATGGGGCTGTTGATCTCGCGACTATGATCTAGCGAGATCCAGCCCTTGATGGGATATGAATATTTCTTTTTTTTCTGCTGTTTACTGTTTTTAAATTGTTTTTAATTTTTTTTATAAATGTAATTCCTTATGTTTTTTACTGTGAGCTGCCCGGAGTCCTTTGGGAGTTGGCAGCATATAAGTTTAATTAATAGATAAATAAGCATTGCCCTGGAGTGGCAGAATTGAAGGATAACACATCTTGATGTCCATTAGCCACAGAAGGACCTGACACAGAAAAGCTGGCCCTTTGCCATCCAGAAAGAACATTGTTGAACGGGAACAATAAACCAGATTTTTCTCATTGACCAGAGATGAAACAAATCTTGAGTAACTATTCCCTGATACTCTCTGCTGGAAAAGAATTCTTGGGCATAATTAGAAATGGCAACAAATAATTTATACTTGAATTTCTTCTTCACACACCTCACATCTTCTCTCATGTTGCATCATTTAGATTCTAAGAGTGGGATTTTTGAAATATTGATTTTCAGAAGTACTTCGTAAGTTTGATTTTTCTTTTTTTAGCTGAAGACTTTTGCACCGGCTAGATTGGCAAAAATCTATAAAGATAGATCTGCTAAATGTTGGAAGTGTAATCAATCATCTGGTTCATATAACCATATGTGGCGGACATGCCCAAAAGCTAAAAAATACTGGACGAAAATACATACTTGGCTGGAAAAAATGACAAAGCAACATATAGACCTGAAACCAGAAATATTTTTGTTGGGCATTCTACCAGAAAAATATGATAAAAAGACTACATATCTGGTCTTGCCTATATTAATTGCAACTAGAATTATATTTGTGCAACAATGGAAAAATGATGAGATTCCGTCTGAGGGGAATGTAATTAAGAAAATATTACAATGTGCAGAAATGGATAGACTAATGCTTACTATTAAGGATAAAAAAGAAACTGAATATTCTTTTATATGGGACATATTTTATCAAGGGCTAGACAACAGAAACAGAAGTTATAAAGGAGGAGGTATAAAGAAAGGGAATGCTAAAGCGGAAAGTTGTTCAAGAAGATGATGTTAAGTATTATTATTATATTATTATATTATCAAGATTATGGTGATGAATACCACAACAAATATGTGTATTATGATTGTTTAAAAATAACTGTACCCAGAATCACACACTGTGTGATGAAAATTGAATGTTATATAAATAAAACAAATAAAACATTTTTTTTAAAGTTTGATTTTTCTTTTTTTAGCTGAAGACTGAGAATGCAAACTACACTGGCATTCCTGATCCAACTTACATACACTTTGACACATTCTGTGGTGAAGAAAGATCTTGGATGTAAAATCCTGCTTTTTTGTTCTGTTCTGTTTTGTTTTGTTTTGTTTTTAATGACTGTTTGCTTATTGTATTAAATCAAAGTTTGGTTGGTTTGGTTTTGGCTAACCAGGCAGTGTGTAAAGTCAGCCAAATGTGGACCACTAAAATTAATTATGGTAAAGCATTTTTTCCTTCCATTCAATTGAATTTTCAGAGACTTGCTAGACAACTCCCTGTAGTTTTCTTGGCAAGGTTTTCCAGAAGTGATTTTCCATTACCTCCTTCCTAGGGCTCAGAAAAAGTGACTGGATCAAGGTCACAAGGTGACTTTGTGCCTAAGGCAGACCAGAATGCACCATCTCTGAGTTTTTAGCCTGATGCCTTAATCATTAAACCAAACAAGTCACAGTTTCATGTGGTTGATGAACCCTGCCATTGTAAGTATATAGATTTGTACTCATTTAGCTGGGAATAAGTACATTTGGTTCAATATGGTCTGTGTCTGAGTTAGGAAAGAACGTCATATGTAGCTTTTGTGAATATGGGAAATTATACTAGGTCATATAGCTTATTTATTGTCTGGAGGACCTAAGGGGTTCTTCTTTTCATGTTTCTCCTTCTCTCAATTAAAATGTTACACAACGTTTTGTTTGCATCCTACATTTCAGATATTTTGAGGGGGACCTTTTAAGGTACCAGTAATTGTACATTGAGTTGCAGTATCTTTCAAAAGGCAACTCCCCACATTTTTTTACTGCCACAAACAGAAATAAATCTTTTCTCCTTTCAATGTTACTTAACTCCTTTCAAATGTTGCCAGAAATAAATATTCTGGAATTAGTTGAGTGTTGATTTATTAATAAGCTTCAGATAAGAACTGGGTTTTTGTGAAATTACCTTCAACTGCTCAGAAAATTCCAGCCGTCAATGAATGTCATGCTCATGGCTAAAACCACTCAGCAATGCATCATTTCAAGAATAAGATATAGGGGATAGAAATTCTCATCTGCAGAGATTCCAACTGCTTTGAACTTTGCTTTGTAGCATCATGCCACTAATCTGAGTTGCACCTGAAACGTTCATTAACTGGAGCTGGACGAGACTCTCAAGGCCTTTGCATTAATGATATTTCTGAAGATTAGCAGAGAAATCTATTTGTGTGGGGGCAGAATTATGTCCACATCATGGCTCAGTTCCTACAGTTGCTTTCCATAAACTAAAAAAAAAAAACCAACAAACAAACCAGGATAGGGTTTTAAGTTCTGTCGTCGTTGTCCCCCTAGCTTCATGTGATCTGAACTAGGTTTGATGATCTAGTTGCTTGCATCTAGTCATGAATTGAAGGTGCATTCATTTGGAAATAATCCAAGATGACTGATAGTTGCAAAATAGATAGAAGCTAAGAGAACTGGTTGTAGGAAGGGTATGCTCGGGTCTCACAGTGTGCTGCACTGTAATTGTCTGCACTGCTACATCTCCTGTGCCATCAGGAGACTGGCACATGATTGGCTATAACCTCCAGTGCCCTGGGGCTTGTCCTATAAATTGCACTTCAAAGAGGGAGCATAGAGTTGCATGCAGGCCAGGGTAGATTAAAGACTGTTTTCATGTGGGCCAGCCTAGGAAGTTGTGGCCGGTGAGAACCTCACTCTGCCTGCTTCTGACTGGAGCGAGGTCAGTTTTTCTCTCCCCACTGGGGCCAAGACAAGGCAGATGTTGGTAGAATGAGAGTAGGCCAAAACCACACTAGATTCACCTCTTCCTAGGCAGTTACATCTCTATGGAGGAAGTCCCTGATTTCTGCTTTTCCTATTGAGGATAAACATTGGGATGGTGCTTTTCTTCCTGATGCATCAAATTCTTGTATAAAGCTCTGTTATCACGATTCCTGTAGGAAAGACCTGAAGAGAAGGAGTATATGAAATTCAGTGCAGATGAGAGTTATAAAAAAGTAAAATTAATGGTACTGCTTAACTATAAGAGTATTTTATTTTCAACCTCTGCTTCAGAAGACATTCAAAGTCTTTTATTTATTCAAAGCACTATTTTCTTTTCAAAACCTGCTTACAGTTGCTTCCCAGCTAAGACTTTTCTTTTTAGAAACTGTACTTTATTTCCAAAATCTCATTGTTCCTCTAAGCCCAAACAGAAATTCGAACAAAAACACTGTGAAATTCCATTTAGTTCCAAATTTGCTGCGAAGGCCAGGTGGGTTATAAAGACATCCAGAGATGTAAAGAATTAAACCTTTTGTGAAATATATGTCTGTGGTTTTTCTGGAAATCACTATGGGGATATATAATGTGTGTATAGATAACGCCAAGCAGAGGAAAACTATGTGGCTAGGAATTTAAAATCCTCTTGAACACCAATCATCTCTGAATGTAAACTATCTAGTCCAATGATAGACATTGGATATTTAACCCAGAATTGGTTTTTGTTTGGTAACCACTGCAAAATTTTCCTGTTGCTGTGGATGATAGTCTTCATAAATTGACAGGAAAAATATTTTCAGACAATGTAATAGCATGTAACAATGGCCACTGTCACTTGATGGGAGAGAATAACAGGCCGAGAGTCGGCTTTTCTTTTATCTCCTTTCTCAAAAATACAAAGAATTCCATTTGGGTTATTTTTTTTCCATTATTTTGATATATATACAGCATGTGCAGAGATGGACATACACCTGGTGCCTCTTTCCTACAAGTTCTTACATCAAATGTTAAAATTTGATGCAGAGCTAAAGCTATCAGATTGGTTCCTGGTGTCCTTCTTTGTCCCAGAATACCCCTGGGGAGTTGAAGTCCTCCAGGCTTAAAGTTGCCAAGGTTGGAGACCCCTGCTATATACCTATCAGGAGTTCTGAGGTTCAGAGAGCAATATCCACTATGACCTCTTTTATGACATCAAAATGACATGTGTGATGACATCATCAACCAAATGATGCCATTATTCAGTAAAATCAAACAGAAGTATGTAAGTTGCATCATGGTGTCATTTATTTATATGCTTTCCTCATAGGAGATGCCCAGGATTCCAGATGATGATCTACAATAATTAGCACTTCCTTTGGCTATGGTGAAGGATCAAGGACTACAGGCAAGAGCAACCTCTTCAGTTAAGCCGGTGAAATCCTTCCTGTTTCTGTAATAAAGATAAAAAATGACCTGACATAGAAGATCCACAAGTATTTCCTATGAGAATCTGGGATGAGAAGGAGATTGTGCATGGAAAGTAGATCAAAGATCTTTAGGGCTGGTCAGATGAAACCAGAGTGACGCAGTGGTTCAGTGGCTAGGACACTGAGCTTGTTGATCGAAAGATCAACAGTTCAGCAGTTTGAATTCCTAGTGCCACGTTACTTGTCCCAGCTTCTGTCAATCTAGCAGTTCGAAAGCATATAAAAAATGCAAATAGAAAAATAGGGACTACCTTTACTGGGAAGGTAACAGTATTCCATGTGCCTCTGGCATTTAGTCATGCCAGCCACATGACCATGGAGACGGCTTCGGACAGCTCTGGCTCTTCGACTTTGAAAGAAGAGATGAGCACCACCCCCTAGTGTCAGGAACGACTAGAACATATGTGTGAGGGGAACCTTTACCTTTACCTTTAATGCCACTTCAAATCCCTCCCCCTCCAGAGTTATCATATTCACTGCAAAATGAGAGAACACTTAAAAAGGCAGTCACTCTACTCTGTCTAGTATGGCCCTGAAGACATTTGGATCAATTGAAGACAAAGCTAAAGTATTCTTTTAAATCCTTTTGTGAGTAGAAAAATAATACTTTGGGAGCAGAAGGGAAGGTGTGAGAGGAGAGTTAACACAGAAACAAAAATGAATGGATAATAAGCATACTTACAATTATTAGAAAATTTCTAATATTGTTGTCAGTCTCTCAAGGTAGGCTAAGTCAGGGAACAGGCAATGCTAGAACAATTGGAGCAATTCTAATAGTAGAATCTTGAAAGCTTGTTGGCGGGGTTTCTCTCTTCCTGTTCTTATAACTAATAGAATCAAGGCAGAGGTATCTTGAGTTTCTTTCTCACCCCTTCTTCCTTTCCAGAACTGAGTTGAGATTTACATGAACTGTTTATATTCTTGGAAGCTATTTCATCTACTATGTTTTATATGGAAGACTTCATATTGACCAAAATAGTCACTTATTCTAACAAAATCAAGCTGAACTTCTGATGTTGGGTTCCTGCCACTTATGCTTAGATTTTGGTGGTTGAGTGCTGGGGAAATATTCTAATTTCCCCAGCACTCAGGTGTAATATTAGGTCAGTTGGCCCAAGAAAAATACTATTGCTAGAAGCCCACATCCAAAGATAAAATCCTGAGTCACATCAAAAGCCTGTTCTTCTCATAGGTGAATTTCTTCTAATTTACTTAATAGTGACAGAGCAAATCGTGACTATCATTTCATACCCAATATAATTGAGGTAGCAACTTATTGTTTACTTTTGCTTCATTTCATTCATTTAAAAAATACAGAGAGCAAGTACCTAAGCGAGGGTTAATTGTAAGCAGAGGCCAAGATTAAGAAAGCTGTATCAAAATCCTAGTGATTCATGCCTAGTGAGGAATCATGGGTGATTTTGTTGTGTTCTGCAGCTTGTCATCCAGATAACACTGGTATATTCCTTAATCTCAAATTTGTGATCATGTCTCTTTTGCTCTGTGATGGCATTTTGTATAACATAGAAGCTGGAGCAATATCTCAAATTACTTTGAAGCAAAATATGAAGCAGTTGGAGCATTAGGTATTTTGAAGAAAGCAATAATTAAGTTCTTCCTTTGATGTTGTATGGATTTTATGACATCTCTCTGCTTTCTGTCTAGGTCAAGCTTCTACAACCTGACATCTGATAAATGTTTGGGGATTTGAAGACTCAGGTTGACTCCAGTCAGCTTGGCCAAAAACTACTTGAAATGCAGTTCGATTAGCAGAGCATCTAGTTGTGGAAGACCGGCCTACATATGTATTTGCTGAATGTGGTGCCAGATTTCTGGAGTGGACTGGGGCATACTTCCCCCAAAATTAATTTATTTTCTGCCTACTGATATAGCTGGACTCTAGGGAATGGAATCTTTATCACATTAATAAATCTTGTTTGTACATACTGTGCGTTAAAAGAACATGGCAGTAATAAACCTTTTTTAAAATTTAATTCTATCAGTCACCAAGTGTCCTTAAAAGGAAATATAATGAGTGTATTAAGGTAAAATGTGATATAATACTACTTTCCAATATCTAATACCTACCTTGCGCCTCCCTGCAACCGGTAAGATCCCACAGGATCAGTCTCCTCGGGGTTCTATCAGCTAAACAATGCCGGCTAGTGGGGCTGTGGGAAAGGGCCTTCTCTGTGGCTGCTCCGGCTCTCTGGAACCAACTACCTCCTGAGGTCCGGACTGCCTCCACCCTACTGGCCTTCCGCCAAGCAGTTAAAACTTGGCTTTTCCAGCAGGCATGGGGCCATTGATCTCACTATTACGATCCAGCGAGATCCGGCCCAGACGAGATGTGAGTGTTCTTTTTTTTAATTTTTATTGTTTTAATTCATTTTTAAACTTTTAAATTTTGTTGTATTGCTGTGTTTCTGTTGTGAGCTGCCCGGAGTCCTCTGGGAGTTGGGCAGCATATAAAATAAATAAATATATAAATATATAAAAGCAACACCCCCATCCCAAGTAGATTCATATCTTTGCTGCTGCAATTCTATGCTTGTCTTTTCCTCTCCCTTTTTCTTTTTAAAGGAGTTTTCAGCTCACTCCACCCTAGACTCTATTTTGATTTGTGTCCTCATTTTTTCTTGACCATTCCTTTGGCTCTCAGTTTTCATTGTCTGACTTCGTTATCTTGGTTTGGTCTCTTGAGGAGATCCTGTCCTTGTCAGCTTCTGAGATGCTCCCCCTTCAACTTGTCTTGACTCTGACATGTTTATCTAAGAAATTGGGTTTTGTGTCTGTGTTTTGTAACCCAATTAATCAACTAACTAACCATTTACTGTACGTCCTATCTTTTTGATGCCCGTTATCATCAGAGATAGTTTTAATGTATTGCAAGAGAGAGAAAACTGTTTTCTTTACATTTATGGTATATTTATTCCATAAGATTTGTTTGACTGATATATTTGCTGCAGTTAAATGTGTAAAAAGTTTACACTGTGCTTACTATATGTGAATAAAATGGCACCATCTGCTTAAAGTAATCTGTTTATTAACACATCCTTAAAATGTATACCTTCAAGATATATCTTTGAAAAGTCTTTGAAAACAGTTTTGCACTTCTACATAATCAGCAGCTGGGGAAGATCTGTCAATGGGATTCATACTCAATGGATAATGGTCTTTTTTTAAAAAAAAATGTTTCTTAAAACTGTTGCAAGAAATGATTACGTAACACAGATAATAAATACAATTAAAAACTCCAAACTGAAATTTATTTCTAAAAAGATTTATGTTGAGGATTTTTTTTAGATGATCTATTGTTAACTAAATTAGACTCGATTGAAGTTTCCCTTGAAAGTTATTCTCCTGGTGTCCATATTGATTAGATTAATATTTTGATTGTTATATTCTTTTAAGTAATTTATGCTGACCTTGATTCATGAAAATATCAGGATAAACTTACATTGTCTAAGTGCTTTGAGTGCTTAATCCTAGGATTGAAGAGATCCAGACTTAAGTCCACCTTCAACTGTGGAAGTTCTCTCTGAGTGAGGTTCAACTGCTCATTTTCCATCCAATTTTCATCAGAGATGTTCTCTTCAGATCCAAGGATAAGGAATAAATGGAAAAATTGCTCTGCTATTACACTGATTCTGACAATATTGCTTTTCACATGTTTTTAGAAAACTAAAAATACTTTTTATGGTGTATTTGTAGAACACAGAACATAGAATAGAATGGGATGTGACCTTGGAGGTCTTCTAGTCCAACTCCCTACTTAAGGTGGAGACCCTATACCACTTCAGACAAATGGTTTTCTCTTTTTGAAACACTCCAGTGATGGAGCACCCACAACTTCTGAAGACAAGTTGTTTGTGCATGATTGCTCTCACCATTAGGAAATTTCTCCTTAGTTTTATTTTGCTTTTCTCCTTGGTCAGTTTCCCTCCATTGCTTCTTGTCTAAGCTTCTGGTGCTTTGGAAAATAGGTTGATTCTCATCTTTGTAGGAACCTCTCAAATATTGGAGGACTGCTATCATGTCACCCCAGTCCTTCTTTTCACTAGACTAGACCTACCCAATCCCTGCAACTGTTCTTCATATGCTTTAGCCTCCACCCCACTGATCTTTCTTGTTGGTCTTCTCTGCACTCTCTTCAGTGCCTCAACATCTTTTTTATATTGTGGTGACCAGAACTGGATGAAGTACTCTAAGTGTGGTGGTATGAAGGCTTTGTAACACAGTACTAGAACGTTACGTGATTTTGGAGGGCTGGAGGCTAACATATATGAACAGCTACAGGTATGTCTAGTCTAAGGAAAAGAAGGACTAGGGGAGACATGATAGCAGTCTTCCAATATTTGAGGGGCTCCTACAAAGATGAAGGTGATCAAACTATTTTCCAAAAGGCAAGATGAAAAACAATGGATGGAAACTAACCAAGGAAAGATCCAAACTAGAACTAAGGAGAAATTTCCTAATGGTGGGAACAATCAACCACTGGAATAACTTGTCTTCAGAAGTTGTGGGTGCTCATATCATGTACATGGCTTGAATACGAACAGTTGAAAGCTAGATGGAGAAAAGATAAAAAAATGGGTATTGCACAGGTTGATGATAATTTGATAAAACAGATTAGGGACCAGGGACAGTTTCATATTAAAAGAAT
>JANHFM010001454.1:138502-159624 GCA_032468115.1 Grayia smithii | reverse complement strand
CAAGGTTACAGTCATACAGTCATAGGTGGGAGGAGATGAGTGATAGGAACAGTGAGAGATTAATAATAATGCAGACAACTAATGCAACTAGGTTGGACTACAAGACCTTCAAGGTCCCTTCCAGCTCTATTCTGAATTGAATTGAATTGAATCCTTCTCCCAACCCAACAAGTGCTTTGCATGATGTCAGAATTCGGGCAGGCCCCACATGGGTGATCTATGTCAAGGATGTTACCGTTTTTGTCACTCCTCAAATGACAAATCCCTCCAGGATTGCCAAATAACATGTCTAGACTGTTGATCCTGCTTCACTCCATTAATGCTACCTGTGACCAGAGAAGCAAGAATAAAGAGTCAAGCTAGAATCCCAGTGATCCAATAAAGCCCAAGGATCCTCGGACTCCTCTAGTGTGTTCTAGACCTGGCTTGGAGTGTTCAGATACACCCCACAGCTATTTCATTGCCTGCCGCAGCCGAGGCTCAGCCTGCCTTCACTTAGGAGGAGGCTGAAGGCTGATCACAGAAAAGGCTGCTGGTCACAGACTAAACAGAGGTGGCTTTAATGAGATAGGCAGGGGTGGGTTCTACTTACCTTTACTCCCGGTTTGTGATGGGATCACACGTGTGCGCATCTGCATATGCGCAGAAGCTTCTGCACATGCGCAGATCACCTGTGATGACGTCGGGGAGGATGGGCAGAGCCTCCCACTAGTTTTACTATTGGTTCTATAGAACCAGACAGAACCGGGAGCAACCCACCACTGGAGATAGGAAGTAAATGTGGTTACCATGTTGCTGGAAGACCTGACCAAGTCCTACCCGTGCATCTAAAAGACTTCGCTTCAATTGGCTACTTTCCAAATTCTCCTGTTCGATCTCCACTCCTGTAGCCTGGAAGTCTGCCTTGAGTTTGAAATTGGCTTTTTGGGAAACTGCCACTCTCTGCCATTCTTTTTCTGAGATTTTGAACAAACAATAGTCAAATTGTGGGCTTTCCCATTACTCAATTATGTACTAACAAGCTCATGAGCACACTCTGTCTGCTATCAAGGTCACAAAAAGGACACCCAGCCACAAGGTATGGGCTGTCCTGCTGGGAGCACTCAGGAATTGAACTTCTCCACTGGCTCCGATCCAGATGGTATCGTGTTCCACTTGAGCAAGTGGACAAATGTGGATCTGTATCTTTTATTTGTTTTCCCTGTATGCGGATGAGATGATAATGAACTGGCCTTGGAAGGATATCATCCACAGGCTGCTTGCAAAATTTATAAAGGATAACTCAATATCACAAGGGAGAAAAACAAACATGGAGTGTGATTTGTAAAAGGATAATCTACAGTTTGTTTATAGAGGATTTCTCTTGTTTTCCCCTGAATAAGACAGGCCACTGCAGAAGGTATTGAGTGTACCAAGAGTGCAACATTCCCCGAGTGCTAATAGCCGCAAACCGACCTCTATCAAATACCATTTCATGACAGCATGAAGTGATCATTCATGTTATCTGCCAGGAAAACGAGGAGAACCTTGTCTTTCTCTTCCAACCATCCCATCCATCATCTCCTGAGGTGCTGGCAGGGTCAGAGACAGACCCTTCCTAACATTTGACACAACTAATTCCTGTAATTGATGAGGCAGCAGAAATAACTGTATGAAGTCCACAAGGCTCATTTGTTGACTTTACCCATCCATCAAGAAATTAAGTCCTACGCACTGACCGAGCCAGAGATTCCCCACTTACATACACCAGAGAGTACTGGAATGCCAAAAAGCCTCTACTTCCATAGCACTCCCAAACATTTTTCATGTATAATTTAAAAATAGCTGAAATCTTATGAGAGCTAAAGGGAGTAGTTTTTCTTTCTTTGTCTGATCAACATGATTTGTTAACCTTAGTAAGCTTAGTATTCTGTCCTTGCTCTCAAGCTCTCCCATCCTGATCCAAAATAGATGGACTGACCAGTGTGACCAGTTGTCTCTTTTTGGCCTCTTGGCCTGCCCAGTTTAATACTGTCTGACCATCCTTAAAGACAGAAAAGCCCTGGCATTCAATTAGCCTCAAGGGTCACCTAATCCCATATTTTGTTTGCAGAGCGACCAGCAAAATTAGCCAATGAAGTCAACTATCAGGATGTGAATACAAACACAACTCAACTCAATATTCTGAGATTGCACAAACTGCTGATGAACCACATAGGATAAAGGTGATTATCATCCAAGTGCTACCAGGATCACTTTCAAGGACTTTCCTTCCATAACATGAACACTGGATGCTATACAATGAAGAATAAAGACACCCTGAAATGTTTCTAAGTTAAAAACTCATTCTCAGTATGCTTCACATTGCACTGAAGACCAGAGTCATAGCTTTTCCTTTTGGTCTCCTTTTTTCCCCCACTCCCATCCAGAGAGTTTTTATACTATCATGATACCTACTGACTGCTCTTAAGAATGGCTGAGGGAAGGACCAAGTCAGAAGGAATGTCACCCTGTAAGTGCTGATGGATTTCCCAGCTATCTTCAGTTCCATCAGAATATCCTTCAAGGCAGCCTTTGGGGTGGGGAATAAGGGCTCCTATTTTAGTATTTCTTTCTTCCTATTGTCTGGAAATGGTTAGGTAAGGATGGAGAGGAAGAGGCTTAGCTGCAATTGTGCAGCCCTTAGTTCAGAAACCAGCTGATATTAGGAAGACTTTCTCATTGTTTCTAGAGTGGGACAGGCTGTTTGCTCCAGAATTGGATCATCAGCTAGGACTTCTCTTGGACACAGTTCAGGGGCAAAGAGCCAATAGCAGTAATGGCAAAGAGGGGCCTTTGATATTGTTACTTTATTTGTTGCCGAATACTGTCCCAAAGGTACTTTTTCAGGAGGCAACTGGGCTTTTTTGTTTTTTCTTAGAAGACGTTTTGTTTCTCATTCAAGAAGCTTCTTCAGTTCTGACAAGACAATGGGGAAGGAGCTGTCTGCAAGGAACATACATCCTTCCATTCCCCACTGTCCTGTCAGAGCTGAAGAAGCTTCTTGGATAAGAAACAAAACATCTTCAAAAGAAAAACCAAGAAAGTCCAGTTTCCTCCTGACAACCATGGGACAACCATGACCTGGATGCCTGAGAATCTCTACATTCATTCATTCATTCATTCATTCATTCATTCACTCACTCACTCACTCATTCACTCACTCACTTACATTTGAATTTTTATGCCGCCCAACTCCCGAAGGACTCTGGGTGGCTCATAGCAAAAGTATATAAAAACTTTTTAAAATGGGTTAAAACAATAGGACCATAAAAACATTCATATCCCATCTGGGGCCGGATCTCGCTAAATCACAATAGCGAGATCAACAGCCCCATGCCTGCTGGAAAAGCCAGGTTTTAACTGCTTTGCAGAAGGCCAGTAGGATGGAGGCAGTCTGGACCTCGGGAGGTAGTTGGTTCCAGAGAGCCGGAGCAGCCAGACCGGTATCACTGAAGAAGTCCCAGGAATGGCTGTGGATATCTTTTCCTCATCCCTGACCTCCTGCATCGCTGGAACACAGTCCCAATGTGCCAGTAAGTTGTCCTCGCTTCGCGTTGCGCCTCGCACCTCGGTCTCTGGAATGGTTTCACTAGGCCCACCTGCAAGTAAACTTTTAGCTGGCTGGCCTGGTTGGTTATGTGTTGGTTTTAATTGTAACCCTGGGCTCCATCGATCCCTTAATTGGTCGATGTGGTGCCTCCACATTCGCCCATCATCTAGGCTCACAGTATATGACCTGGAGCCTGTAACTTCAGTAGTGGTGCCAGGAAGCTAGAGGAGATGGCCCAAATAATTTTTAGCATACACCAATTCTCCTGGCTGGAATGTCCTAAGTTTTGGGTCACTTTCCCTGGATATATTAGGAGAATAATTAGGATGCAGTTTGTCCAGATTTTATTTTTTGTTTGTTTTTGTTCTCCTGCCCATCAATATTTCAGCAGGGCTTTGATTGGTATCTGGGCATGGTGTGGCATGTTGCATTAACATATATTTGGAAATTTTAGAAGTCCAGTCCCCTGGGCCCATCCTTGCCAGAGCCTCTTTGACAGAGCGTACAGCTCTTTCTGCTCTGCCATTGGTAGCAGGAAAAAAAAGGGGGCTGTGAGGACATGTTTTATGCCCAGGCCTGCCAAAAAGAGGTCAAATGGGTCAGATGTCAATTGAGGACCATTATCTGAAACCAGAGTCTCTGATATGCCATGTGTGGCAAACAAAGTTTGTAGTACCTTAAGGTACTTGATTAAGTTGTAGTAGACTTTAACTTTACCTCCACCCATTTGGAACAGGCGTCCACTGCAATGAAAAACATTTGTCCTTGAACTGGGCCAGCGAAGTCTACATGAAGGCGAGACCAAGGACTTCTTGGTTTGTCCCACTCCATGGGGGGAGCTCTAGGAGGGTTAGCCCTGGATTCTTGGCATTGTTGGCATCCAGATACCAGTCACTTATGTCCTGATCTATGTTACTGTTCCAGGGTGGCTGTCATGCAAAGTTAATACTTGTTTCCTTAAAGGTCGAGAGATGATGACCCTATTTCCCCAGAGCAAACAGCCTTTCATAGTGGATAATTTAGTTCGTCTTGCTTTGTAACTTTTGAATTCTGGCCGCAAACTCTCTTGTGGGCCAACCTCTCTTAGTCCAGTCCATATCCATGGATATTAGTTACTGTTTCTCCCTCCTTCTGATCTCTGTGGTAGAAGGCATGTCTCCTGGCTATCACGGAGGGAACAGGAGCATAGTTTTTTAGGCTTTCAGAAATCACATCCCATGGTACTCTGTGTAATTTCTGAGGGGCCACCAAATTCTTGCCAGTTTCAAACACCTCATCTCCACAGTACGATAGGAAATAGGTTTTTTTACGATCGTTCGAAATGCCGGTGTATTCATTTGCCAATAGGAAGCATTTAAACTTCTCTCTATATGTCTCCCAGGTCTGCTCGGCTGGTTTAAAAGCGACAAAAATGGGCAAGGCTGTCATTCTCCACAGTTTGAGCAACCTTTCGTCGCGTTTCGTGGCTTAGTTCTTTGAAATGCTTTCTGCTCAGTGACTATTCGCATCAGCTCTTTTGCTTTCGCCTCAGGTCGGGATGACTATCCCACCTTCGTCGCCAGCTGTTATGTCCCTGGAAGGGACTTACAGACTGAGGCAAGACATTTGTAAATGGCTAACAGGTTTATTGCTTTCAAACAACAAAGGCTAACATGTTCGCTAGTTTGACAGCTAGCGAGGCTGCTCGGCTAACAGGAGCAGCAGCTGTCAAAGGCTTTGACAGCTCTTTACATATTCGCGCCTGGCTTCGCGTTGACCAATCAGGGCTCAGCATTGGGTACGGACCAAAGGAAAGCCTTGGACACAACGACCATAATCTGGGCCAGGAATTTCCATTGCTAAGCAAGGTGGTTAAGTCAGTCGCCCTCGATTTTATGAGTTTTGCCAAGGTTGTTAAATCCACTGCAGTTAAGTGAATCATGCAGTCATTAAGCAAAACAGCTTTTCTAATTGACACTGCTTCTTGTAAGCTGGCTAGGAAGGTTGCATATGGTGATCACATGACCCCGGGATGCTGCAACTGTTGTAAAATATATGTCGGTTGCCAAGTGCGTGAATTTGGATCATGTGACTGTGAGGCTGCTGTAATGGCCGTAAGTGCAAGGACCTGTCATAAGTCACTTTTTTTCAATGTCATTCTAATTTTGAGCAGTTGAATTAAATGAATGGCTTTAAGTCAACCTGTACTGTGTTAATCAGCGTGTGGAAGGATAAACAGCATTTTTATTTAGATGTTACCATGAATTCAACAAAATCCTTATTTTGTTTAATAAATTACAGCACTTGATTGGCATATAAATTTCTGAATGTGTACCCCCCATATATGTAGTCTGTGTAAAGTCTACTATAGGCTAATTGTTGTGTCTCCGGCCCCCGAGCAGGCCCTACCCTTGGAGGAGGAATCCGAGGATGATGAAGAGGAACTAGCAAGGCCTCCTTCTTCAGGACCCTCCTCTCTAGTAAGGCCTCCTTCTCCGTCAGCAGCCCAGCAAGAGCAGGCTGTTGTCAGCCTAGCTGGGGCTGAGCCAGAACAGCAGATGGAGAGTGATAACAAATGCCTTGCTTAGCAACATAAATTTTGGGCTCAATTGTGGTCGTAAATCGAGGACTACCTGTAATCTTTTTCAATATGGATGCTAATTGTGATGATTGAACAAGATTTGTCCTCCCAATTAGATCTACCATGGTATACAACTCTAATGTCTATTCACTTAGACCTTTCTCTGGTGCTAATTACTAACTAGCCAGCACAGGTGAGAGGTGATACATTTAAAAAAAAAAATCTGAAATATGAAGTTCATCAGTAACACTATCATGATAGGATACCTTCATATAGATGGTTAAAGATATTGTAGTTTCTAATCGGAATGGCATTCTTGAAAGTGCAGCTTAAGCTAAGATTCAGATAATTATTTTATATTAAACTGAGAAATCAATATCCATGTAACCTCCCCTTAAAGCCTATTTAGCAAATATGTACTGTTTGCTTTCATCCAACCCTGTGAACAACATTATCAGTTCTGCAACTTAAACAAGATGTGAAAGGAGCATTTTTGCAAGCAAACAATAGAATTTCTTATGTACCTATTTGAATTGAAATTCAGGTTTGCTTTAGTTAATAAGCTGGACACCTAGTTAATAAATGTTAACTGTAACACTGAATGCAGTTCCATGCGAGCGAGAACAATCAATCATAGGACATTGTGCAGCTATTCTGATTTTCCCTTCTTTATTCATTTTCTCTGTGTTAAAAAGAAGATGACTAACAAGCGAAGTTTATAATGGAAAACTGCATCTTGTTTTGGATGGTCTAAAACCTGTTTGAGTATCTCAAAGGTGCTTTTTCCAAAGGGCAACTGGACTATGTTTTTTTCCTTGAGGAAGGAGACATTTCACTTCTCATCCAAGAAGCTTCATCAGTTCTCTGATGAACTGAAGCTCCTTGGTTGAGAAGTGAAATGTCTTCTTCCTTAAGGGAAAAAAAACCATAGTCCAGTTGCCTTTTGGAAAAAGCACCTTTGAGACAACCATGACCTGGATGACTGAAAATCTCTATAGACAGTGTGTGTAGTGCAAGTCACCGGATGTACTTGTACAGTGATGTTACTTCAGTCACCACTTTAAAGATGCAACTGAAGATACACATTGAAATAGTGTGAAAATCCCCAGAAGTTTATGATATGGTTTGGAGAACAGGAGATCTTTCCCCTTAAAATGCAAAGAATATAAATTACAAATTAGAACCACACAGAAATTTTGGCTGAGACTATTTTCCGATAAGATTTAAAAGTAGAAATCACTCGAGCATACTCAAGTTGTATCATTTAAGCAGCGGCAGAATTGTTTACACACAGGTATGGTAATTTAATTGTCCAAACTGGCTAATTCTGAGATTCATGTTTGCCAAAACAGTGCCAGCTGATGTGCCAGATGCTCCAGTGTTCTAACTACTGGCTCATTGTTTTCTAATTGCTTGTATTTGATGAAAGCTCAGCTTCTGCATTTGCATCATCTCTGTTTGAGGTTCCAGGAAATGCAGCAAGGATTGGTAGGCAAAGCTGCAAGTTTTGCCTATGATGGCCTAGTTAGAAATAAACAAGTAAGTTCCCACTGGCAGATGAACATAGTAAATAAGACTGAGTTGTGTACTAGCAGTTAGTGGGCTACGTCTTGTAATTTTGCTTGGTGATTCAGAGAGATTTGGAGTCATTTCAAATGTTTAAAGATCACTAAAAGTATTATTCGTGGCCTGGAAATCCTGCTCAAGCAATCTACGAGAGTTGTGAAAAGTGTCGTATCTGTTTTACATTCATAAAGGGAACCATAATATCTGAAAGTCACTCATTATGCAGAACAATTCCAATTCTTTGGAAATCCCGACAGGTCTGGCTAGCTTTGTCAATCATGGACTTCAGGAAAATATTGAAAACCTACCTGTTCTGCTTGGCAGAAGGAAAAAGAGTATGTTGAAATTGAAGGCAGGATCTGCAGGTGTGTTTCAGGTGTTATTTTCAAGTTTTTATCTTTTGGGATGCTCCCCTCCTCTAAGATAACGCAGTTGTTCTGTCATTTTAGTTCATTTTTAAAATTCCATTTTAATCCAATTTTATCTAAGTATCCTATTATCCTAAGTATCCAAAATATCCTAGCAGGCTGGCTGATTTTTATATATTTGCCTTTCCCACGCAACAGAAATTAGTTACCAAATATTCTAAATGTCTTTATCAATAGTTCCAGAAGGGATGGAAAAAAATATAGATCTCACAATGAAATGAAGTCATACCTGATTGACAGATGGAAAGTCTAGACCTAAAAAAACAAACACGATACGTTTAACATTTTATTTGTTTACCACAAATAACTTCACATTTATCAAGCTAATACTGCAGAGAAAAAATTTAAAAAAATAATAAAATATCTGTACACTACATCTGTTACAAATATAGAGGAGGTTTTAAGTGGTTGCACATAGGTATCACATGCTCTACACCCAGGGGTGTCCGATCCTGGCAACTTTAGGACTTCCACTCTCAAAATTTCCTAGCCAGCATGGCTGCCTGGGAAATTCTAAGCGTTGAAATCCCCAAGTCTTAATTTTGCCAAGGTTGGACACCCTGCTCTACAACACTGTTAATGCGTACAGGACTAGAATTCAACACAGATTTCCAGTAATTGTAACTGATGGAAACTTTTTCTCTATATAACTGAATGTCAACTAATGATATCAAGAATTCCTGTTGAACCAAACTGCACTGAATTACTACTACTCTAAGACACTGTATGAGAATAAGCTGTGTTAGCTTTTGGTAGCCCAAAAACCAAAATCTTAATAGCACCTTTTCAGACCAATACACTTCATGAAAAGGCGTACGTTTTTGTGAATTATTGGTCCCTTCATCAGCGGCTGCATCATCAGATGCTTATGCCTTTTTATAAATGTACTGAGTGTGAAAAGGTGCCCCTAAACCCCTCCTGAATTTCTGCTTTCTAAAATCACCTGAAAGACGTTTATTCTGAAGATGTTACAGTCCTCCACTTACAAACGTTCATTTAGTGATTGTCCAAAGTTACAAGGGTGCTGAAAAAAGTAACGTACAACTGATCATCGTGCATAATGACCATCGCAGCAGCCCCATGGTCACATGATCAAAATTTGGGTGCTCGGCAACTGTTGCAGCATTTCAGGATCAAGTGATTGTCATTTGTGACCTTCCCAGAGGGCAAAGTCAATGGGAGAAGCTGAATTTGCTTAAAGACTGGGATTCATTTACAATTGCAGTGATTCACTTAACTGTGATGGGGCGGGGGGGGGGTGTGAATTGTCAAATCTGGCACAACTCACTTAACAAGTACCTTGCTTTGCAATGGAAACTCTGGAAACAATTGTGGTTGTAAGTAGAGGACTACCTGTACTGGTATCTCTCATAGTTTTTCTAAATCAGGTTTGCTAAGGTTGAAATGGACTCTTATTCATTCATTCAGCAGCAATTATGAAATAGTTAATAGCTTATATCAGGGGTCTCCAACCTTGGTAACTTTAAGACTTGTGGACTTCAACTCCCAGAGTTCCTCAGCCAGCAAAGCTTATATGGTTTCCTGAAGCTGGGCCTCTTGAAAGGGAAGGAGGGAGGGAGAAAGGAAGGGGTTTTTTTTTCTTGGTAAGACAAATGGAAGAAACTATGTCCTCTGCAAAATGCTTTACTTGTAGTCTCTGTCAACTCTGAAGTTGACCTGACTGAAGCCATCTTGGAGTTTCAGTGTTGCCACACCGGAGCTGAGGTATAGGGAGTCAGGGATTAGAGATAGCTGGGGTTTTGTAGCCACAATAAAATACTTTCTCTTGGGAACCAAGGACGTCCTCACACCAAGCAACCAAACAGCATCTTGACTGGACCAGGTGACTGATTGTTTGGGGTTGAGGGAAAACTTTTACTTTTAATTACCGTAAATTCCGGCGTATAAGATGACTTTTTAACCCATTAAAATCTTCAGATAAGTGAGGGGGTCGTCTTATACGCCGGGTACTGACCTTGCAAGATGCATGGCTGGCAAACTCTTTATTTTAACTGGAAAAGTTGGGGGTCATCTTATACGCCCAGTCGTCTTATATGCCGGAATATACGGTAGGTGAAAACCGTGGGAACCTTCAAAGTCGGTTTTCACCAGATCTGTGCCAATATGATATATCCAATAAGCTATTATTTGAGGAATCCATCTGCCTCAGAGTTTTGCTTGGTATTGGGTCTAATACTTTGAATCCTGGCAGCCTTTATTTGAATGCTTTTATTGGCTTGGGGGAAATTCCTTCTCTATCATTTGTTGGGCGATTTCCCTTCACTCTCTGATCTACAGACCTTTTCAAGAACCAGAGAACAACAGTACAAACATACTCTCTCTATATAAGCCACAATGCAATATTTTTCAGGTACTTGAACATAGGACTGGAACCAAAGTTTGTTTCATTTAGGAGTTTTAAAAAGCAAACTATTCTTGGAATTGGGCTGCTATTTCAGTATCCATTTGGTATGTTTGAATGAGCTATTATACTAAGTATAATAATAGGAGCTCCTGTACTAAACGGGTGATTGGACTGGATGATCTCTAAGGCACATCCAATCCTTATGTTCTATAATCCTACCATCCTCTTGTAAATTGGTATTTTTCTTCTTTTTCCTTTAACATCCCAATGTTATTCTTTGGGTATTTTTAATATGCAAATCCCAGGGATATAGACTTGAAATGTTAATACAAACAAAATAAAAAAGTTAATATAAATACGTTTACACCCCAGCATGCTAATTTGGAAACTAATAACTGGAAAAAGGGACATTCTAATACACTGTCCCAATTAATGTTAGTAGGTCTTTTAATGAGGTATTCATTCCCATATAAATAAAGAAAAAAAGTTATAAGGAACAGTATTTTCCAAAATTTCAGTAATTAGCGCACAAAAGCAGCAGGCACAGACAGAACATAGCCAAACAAATTCTCAAAAAAATCAAAACCCTAAACTAAATTAAAATTTATTTCCCCTTGTTGGCTTTCTCAGGTTTTTTTTTCTATTCCTAACTAGTGGCAGTAATTATATTTTGAGCTACATTTTTAAAATCCTGCCAAACTACTGCACAATTTACAAACTGTCATAACACAAGAACACAGGTCACCCTGTTTAGTAATCACAACAGAGTCCTGCAACGTGTTCATTAAGTGAAGCAGTCACTAAGTGAAACAGAACCTGTGTTTATGATCATACTTCAGCCTTTGTTTGCTTTTACAGACCTGCAAAAATTGTAAATGCAAGGACTGGTCATAAAGTTACTTTTTCATCACTGTCATAAACTGCAACTCATTGCTGTACAAGGCAGTCAGTCGCTAAGGAAGGACTTCTTATAAGATTATAAGGCAAGGATAGACCGGAGGATGACTTAATATGCCTTTCTACCTTAACCCAATACTGTTAATTTGAAATCAGTGGTTGTCACTAGGAAAGACAGAAGTGAGCATGGTAAATGTTGAAGGGCCTGTGTGTGTGTGTGTGTGTATGTGTGTGTGTGTGTGTGCGCGTCAATCTCTTGTTTTAACTTGCTGTTTGTTTGTGTGTATGTTTGTGTGCACATGTCCATTGGTTTCCTAAGCTTCCAAAGACTTGCAAACATTGAGCAAAGGTATCACTGAAAAGAATAACAGAAGGCTGGGTCTCCCTTTGGCATCTTAAGACCTCTGTGTGTCTCTGTATGTGCATCCATGTGTGTATGTGTGTGTGTGTGTGTGTGTGTTAAATGAAGAATGTTAAGCCAACCATAGGGCATTAACACCTGTTTTATTTGCTTTAAAGAACACAAAAATCATGTTTACTGTAATTCACTACTGACATTTAGCATTGTGATCTTATGGGCTCAAGTCGATCACAAGAAATTAACTGGGTGGTCAAAGAACCCAGAGAACTCTGGCTTATATTTGTAGAGTAAAACTCACAGACTTTGGGACAAGACAGAATACAAGCTCCTTATAAATCAACTCAAAGGATTACCTAACACTAGAGCGCTTAACTGCAGGAAAATGCAGATAGTCCTGGACTCACAACAGTTTGCTTAGTGACCATTCAAAGTTACAACGGCACTGAAAAAAGTGACTTATGACCATTTTTCACAATTACATTTCCAGCATCCCCATGATCATGTGATCAAAATTCAGATGCTTGGTAACTGGCTCATACTTATGACCATTGCTGTGTTCCAAGGTCATGTGATCAGCTTTTGCTACCTTTTGACAAGCAAAGCCAATGGGGAAACCAGGCTCACTGAACAACCAGGTTAGTAACTTATGAACTGCAGTGATTCACTTAGCAACTGAGGCAAGAAAGGTTGTAAAATGTGGCAAAACTCACTTAACAAATGTCTCACTTAGCAACAGAAATTTTAGGCTCAATTGTGATCGTAAGTCGAGGACCACCTGTAGTAAAAACAGTTTTTGTCTTCTGCAGTTACACAGCCTTTAAAGTCTGGGAAGAAGGATGTTGGATCTGTGTATTTGCTTTATTTGAGAACTGCTTGAGGCCACATTTTAGTAACCTGTTAATGCAAGCATCCATATGAAAAGCTACCAAATATTCAAAGTTAAATATCACAATGTTTTTAATTAGGTGGTTTAAAATCAGTGGGTCAAGCTTTAACTTTCTTTTTGTTGCAACCAAAGACTGGGAATATTAAAATGTGTTTTTAGAAGCCAAAATTTGGGATTGATTTTTCCATCAATAAATCTTAGGTCATTTGTGAAAATGAGATATATTGCAGTGATGAAAGGCAATTTGTAGTCTTGACTGTGAAAGGTTTGCTTATCATTGCTGATGACCCCACAAAGAAAGAAGAGAAATAATATTCTACTCTGGGGGACTCTGCAACAGTTAGGCATTACTATCACATATGTCCTGTCTCCTAACAAAAGGTCCCTATTTAAGAAAGAACATGAAGATCAATTCAGTTTAATAGTTCTATGAAGGATCAGGAAACTTTCTTTCTTTCTTTTTTTAAAAAATGTTTTTCTTAAGCACTATTATTCCAGAAAACAGTTTGTTTCAGATCTCATGTTGGGCACAGGGATATTAATAAAATTGAATCAAATGAATATATATGTTTGAGAGCTTTAAGTTAACCCTGGCTAACCAATAGCTAAAATTTTGTGTCTTCCAGAGGTTAGAGTTCCAGAATTCCCCATTACAAATCCCTCAACAATCACACAACATGCACCACCAGGTTATCACACCATACATTTTCCCCTTTCCATTTCACTTTCTCCTACTCTGATTTTATTACTACCGCTTTCAAATGTTGTCACTTTCTTATCCTATGGGAGCCAATCTCTGTAGTTCAACGATATGTCTAACCACGGATAAAAATAATACCATTCATTATTTTTCACCCCTGATTAAAAACAGCCTGGCAGCAAACAAACTCCCATCTCATCTCTGGAGACAGGACTTAAGAGAGAACAGTCAGAGTCACAGTTCCTTTTGTTCTTTTTAGAAGAGCGACAGCTTCCTCATGGGTGACTCCTTCCAAGCTCTGCCCATTGACTGCAATAATCTGATCCCCTCTTTTAAGGCGCGCGTCTTCTGCTGCTGCGCCCTGCAACGTTTAAAGAAAGAGTTTATTTTACAGAATTACATATACAGTGTCCAACTCAAACCACAGGCTATACCATAATGTCTTTTCTTTGGTTTTGGCTTTACAATTGGACTGACCCCAACCAATATAATTCATATACCATGGGAATTTTTGTTACTATGAGCTACTTTTGCATGAGGGCAAAATCAGGAATTAAGGTTTTAAATACCCAGTATTCAATTCTTACAACTTGTGATCTTGTTCACCTCAAATATTTCTTCATTAGAGTCCTCTTGCATTAAACAATGAGTTGTAGCAGAGAAAACTATAGGACATTTCCTACGGTTTCTTTAATGCAAATCTTTTTATCTGTGGACAAATTCTGAATAATAAAAAATCTAGGTTGTGTGTGTGTGTGTGTGTGTGTGTGTGTGTATTACAGAAAGATTCCAGGATGCACAAAAATGAAAGGAGGCCATGGAGTATACAAATATTAGATGCATGAGATTTACAGAGATCACAGTGCCCTGTATTAAACTACAGATAGTGAAATAGGAGGCATTATCAAAAATTTCTGTCTTTTTTTTCTTGTTTCCTCCAGGCATTCAAGTCAGTGCATGACACATGTAGTGCAAGGTATGCAGGACAAAGTTAACAAGACACTAAAGCAAGGTAAGAGCTAGAGGTGAGACATCTCAGAACCAGAACCCATGACAGAACCCATGACATCACCACAGGTGAACCATCTCTATTTCTCCTTCCCAGCCCCAGCACCTGGGATGCCATGGGATTTCGGGTTTTGTTACCTGAAAGTCCTGCCTGTGAAATGCACGCTATGAGATGAAAAGGGTTGAATATTCTAGGTGGTTTGGATGGTATAGTATTTTGCCTTTGGTCACACCAATCCCACTTGAAAGCAATGGTTTGCCTTCTGCTGTTTTAGTCATCTACCAATCATTTTAGATTATCTATATGTATGCTAAAGATCAACACAGACTTGATGGCGGCACATAATCAATATTTTAGAGACGACAGAAAGGACCATGTCGAAGTATATGTTTGGATTTAAAACACAATAACTAGTTAGCAAATGAATTGGGTATCAAGTTCTTACCTTTGCAAATACGGTCTTAACATAAATGGGCAGATCTCCGTGAGGACTTCCGTATCCACCTACAATGCTAAAGCCCAAGCCATCAGGTCCTCGATCCAGAGTGATGGTTTTGTATTGAGGGGGCCTATAACAAACACACTAAACTTGTTTCACTGTTCTGCTCACTTTAGCAATAGATCCGTTAAACATGCTTGTCTAATATGTGTGTGTATATATGCATACATACATAGTGTACGTATACACACACTCGTAAATAACCTTTAATGAAGATATCTTCACCCTGCAACAAACTGATTTGGGCTGACAAGTCTCATCCTCCTTTTCCTCCTCCACTATTATTTATTACCAGTGTTCTGTATTAAACTCTTTCAATGGCATATTTTTGTTATGTTCACCAAAATAAGTTTGCAATAGACTGTTGACAACTTCAAGTAGAACAGATACTGAATTCAAGTAGGTTTTCTTACTGTGTATTTGATAGTCAAGTTAGAAAAATCCATATTAACCACTATTAAGTTAATAAACTCACCCCAAATCATCCTGAAAGATGCTGCTTGATGTTAGACCAGAAAATGTTAGACTAGATGTTGGTGGATCCTGCTGTTGGCTAGTTATGACACTGACATCTCCACCAGCTACAACCTGCAAGTTAATGTTGAAATGTTGAAATGAGTATAGAGATCATTATATGGAAGATGGATAGAGCTCTACAAAACAAAAATTGTTCTGAATTTTTATATTCTATGTTTTAAAGGCATATAGAGCTATATTCAATATATATCATCAAACTTCATGAAGACCTCCAAAATGCTCTATATTAAGAGGCATAATTATACCTATAAAAGCAATTGAATGTTTTGATTTCTTCTGCTCCTGTGTGTGTTAGGCTTGTTTTTATTTCTCAAATAATATACACAGCCAGCTACTGAACTCACTCACTCATTTCCACTTCCTATTCATCCTATCCTCAAGTTTAAACTAAGCCGTGTCTTTTATTACTATGTACTGCAAGCTTGTTTGATTTTAACATCTGTTCAGTTTCTCTTCCCTTTTTCTTTTTCTCTCTTATCTCACTTTTTGGTTGAAACGAAGATCTAGGTAGTAATTTCTTTGTGCATGTTACAATGATCATTCAACTAGCACTCTGCTCAGCCTGTTTAGTTACAGAATCGTTTCTTTCTGAACTTGAAGAGAAATTCAGAGAAAGCTGCATATTTGATCTGAATGGAGGGAGCTGATTACCAAGGCCTTCCCAATCCTCTCAGGTACCCGCTGATCCACTCCCTGCCCCTCAGGATTTCTGATTTCTTCAGCCTGCTCCCAACCCCAGCCACCCTAAGAAGCCTAAAACCAGGTAGCGGGAGTGGCTGGTGCATAGGGAGCTATTAGAACCTGTAGGCCCAGGATGGGAAGAAGGCCTGGTCCACAAGCTTGGGTGGCTGAATGACTGGGTTGGGAGCAGGCCAAAGGCCTGCAAGGAGCTGATGGGATGGGTCAGGGAAATTGGGGGGCGGAGGGGGAGTGGTCAGCTGTTGTACCATCCCTGTGTCAGTCATAAGGGTGAACAACTGGGGGGGGGGGCGCACTGCAGCAACTATAAATTTGAAACCAGGTCGTAAGTAGCTTTTCGTGGATCTTTCATAAGTGAAGGACTACATGTATATCCCTAGGCCTCCATAAATACACATGGCATATAGACAAGCACTATTATTATGTCTAGCTGCAAGTAGAACCAAGTCCCTAAAGTAACACATTCCTGCTTATAATCATTTTTAAGCACCTAAATATAGCAACAGTATCCAGAATGTTAAGATTTATGATATAAATGCCCAAGACAGGCTGCTGCTATGATAACATTAGCCATATGCCTGGTTTCTAAATAAAGATGTTTAGGACATTTTTTATTGCAGCTGATCACATAGAGGAATGAGCTAATAGTCATTTGCACAGCAGTGGGTTGGACAGAAGCTTGCCTATTTAAAGCAAATTTACCTGTGTGATGATGTGATCCTCTGCAAAATACCTTGTGCTTCAACTTACGCTCCAAATGTACCTTAAAAGGCATACTGATTGCAGATTATTGTATAGCTTTTAAAAGGTACTTGGTAAAAGGTAGATGTAGAGAGTAAAAATAACCTTGATGAAAATACAATATGTGAACTATTGCCTGGGTACAAGAGGCATTTTTAAGCCCATAACAATGAGATATGGTTATCATCTCAAGAAGCTTTCCATAGAAGAGAAATGATAAGCCACACAAATGTGGTTGACTTATGCAAATTTAATGACCTTTTTCTGAAGGAAACTTAATTAAAAACAAGGGAAAAATTGGAAAAGGACAGTTTTACATGTCAATGATTTGCTTATGCTGAGATATTAAAGTGTGAATAAGAATAATTTTGGTTTCAGAAAAATGAGAGAATTGAATTTGTGTTCTAAGATGGAGGAGAATGTTTTGCCAAGATTTGTAAAATGAATAAACAAGAAGACTTTGTGATTAAAGTATTCTTCTTTGGGATATAAAATAATGCTACATCAGTGGGAAAACATGTGGAGTACGAGATTACAATTTACTTTGAACTCTAATTTGAAAGATAATTTCTATAACATAATGTATCATTGATATTTAACACCCGATAAATTATCAAAGATGTATCATCATGTCAAACATATATTGGAAATGTAATCAGTCTGACGGCACTTTATATCACCTTAAATGTACTTTAATTGAGAGGATTCTTAAAACAAATATACAACTGAAACCATATGTTTTTCTTTTAGTTCTGATGGATAAACAGCTGGGAATTGTTCTATATATAATAACTGTAGATAGACTTCTCTTTGCACAGAGATGGAAAGAATGGATGTTGAAGTTAATGGAATTGTTTGAGATGGCAAAATTGACTACCTTAAAGAAAAGACTTTGTCTAACTTTATGTGGAAACCACTTTTGGATTTTATTATATTTTTTGCAGAATATATAGAATATAAAAATGATATATTAAGTTTGTGATTTGATGATTAAGAGTATTTATGATTATAGAAATATTGGTTATTATGGAATTTTTGTTATACATTATTTGTAACTGTATCAAAGAAAGTTGACAGTTATTTCCTTTTGGATTTTTAAATTTTCTTTGCACCTTCTCTTCTCTTATACTTTTCCTTAATGATTTTGTTTGGGCTTTATATTTTATGTTTTGCAGAAATTTAATAAAGTATTTTTTTTAAAAAAGAAACTAGTCCAGAAAGATGCCTCCTTGATTTCTTGTAGTATAAGAAGGGGAGGAGAAGTAGCCTATTTGCAAGATACTGTTATTACAACCAATTTCAATAAAAAATCGTTTCAGGCCTCCTGTGCAGTTGATTTCCAAATCTGACCTATCTTATGGGGCTGGCTTATGGTTCCAGATAGCCATCACAATATATAAATCATAATATGAATAATTGGAAGATGAATTCTACCACCTGTACATGTTAAATTGCAGGCAACATTCCTACCTGTAATTCAATGGTGCCCAGAGCATTCTTCAGCAAACTGACAGCCTGGGAATGAGTCATGCCTTCAGTGGATGTTCCACAAATGCTCACAATCCTGTCTCCAACCTGGATGATGAAAGCAATATATATATATATATATATATATTGGGGGGGGGGTTGGTTGTGTTCCCCAACTTTACAAAAATAGACTCTTCCTAGTCTACAAGAGGTTGGATGCAAGCTGGCAATGTTAAAATTCAGGAAGCCCGAACAGCCAAGGGAAACTGGGGGGGAAAAAATAAAATAAAACCGGCAGGATATTTTGGAACAGAATATGAATGGGTTTCACTGCCAAGATGTTTGTAGAAGTGACATCAAGGATGGCTACAAATCTGGGATGGGTGGGTCCCTGCCAAATGTTTGTTAATAAAAGTTGGACGTAATGAAGAACAATGCTATTTAAAAAATGCATTCACTTCTAGCCAGCATAGTTTTGCAATCAAATTAAAAGATTTGGAGCATATCCTTCCCACCCTGCTTCCAAAAGTAAATCTGATTTTGCTGTGTCCTTAAGAACTTGGGTGAGTAAGCAGTGAGGTCAAAGCCTCCCTTGATTTGAGCTGATTGCTACGTGGGCATGGATGTACACAGAATTGTTTTTCTGGAAATAATATGGAAATGAATTCCCATCGCTTTCTTCTTGATATGGTTTTACTTTCCAGGTTAATCTTCAATCTTGAAATCTCCCTTTTAAGTGTTAGTCACATCTGATCCTGCTTAGCTTTTTGTCCACATTAACCAGGCTGGAGAAAACTGGTCTGAAAACTTGGGTCAAAGGAAGAACATAATCCAATTTGTCTTACACTAAAAGGTGTTGCCCAATTTAACTTCACGGTTAAATAAATGAGGACAAAAATCCACCCCAAAGCTCTGCAAAGAGATCTCTGAAACAGTTATAATGTTCAAAAGCCGTCCAACCAGCCCATCAATATTGTCCTTACCAACCCCGACAGTGAAATGATTTTTTTTTAGTGAGTCACACATTCCTAATAAAGATTTGAAACCCCCTTAGCTATCTTTGTTCTACTTTAACAAGTCCAGGAATTCAACCAGGTCTTAAGAAATAAGATTTATTCCTTACAGTCAGTGTCCCAAAGGTGTTTTTTCAAAAGGCTACTGGATTTTCTTGGGTTTTTTTCCTTGAAAATGTTTTGCTTCTCATGCAAACAAGTTCCTTCTTGGGTGAGAGGAGAACAGAAGAAGCTTCTTGGATGAGAAGCAAAACATTTTCAAGAAAAAAAAAACCAAGAAAATCCAAACTGGCCTTTTGAAAAGCATATTTGGCACAGCCATGAGCCAATCTCCACAGACATTCTTCCACTCCATGTTAGACTTACTCGTGAAAAACAAGAGAAAATGGTTTACAATATTCTTTAGGGGATCTACAAACCAACGAGTAGCTTCCTGAAGCAAATGGTACAGCTTTAGAAATTATAGAATAACATCCAGAGTGGAATGTCTATTGATTGTCCATCATCCAGGTCAGGATTGTCCCAAAGGTGCTTTTTTCAAGAGGCAACTGGACTTCCTTGTTTTTTCTTTGAAGATGTTTCACTTCTCATCCAAGAAGCTTCTTCAGCTCCTCACCATCTAGTCAGAGCCGAAGAAGAGAGTAGGCCAATACTCACCTCAAAGACCGTTTAAAATTGTCTCGCATAATTCTTGACTCTGAAAACGATGTGTCCAAGAGCCAAAGGTTGGTTGCCGACTTCTTGAAATGGGGGGAGGAATTATAGAAAAATCCTGAGGAAAGTAAGTACAAAAAAGAAAGAGAAAAGGGGAGAGAGATAGAATAGGATTAGTTCCTCATCATCATTTTTTAACCAAAGCTTTTCAGAATTCCTACGAAGGTGAAAGACGGTTGAAATACCCCACTGTTATTCATTGGCGACTGAAATATGTAATCAACAGGAGAAACAAAAATAATATAAAATATGTTCACCCCACCAAGCTTCAAATGCAGATTTCAAAGAGTCATAAAATTAGGAGACCCAAATTTTCCATTTATCACCCACTTTTTTTACTGTAAACTCTAAACCCGTTGAATTGAAATTTGGTTTATACAATTCATAGCCAATGGCCACCTCTTAATAATATAAGTTGTGCTAATTTTTCCAAAAGGACAAACTAATTTTTACAAATGCTAATTTTTCCAAACTTACCTACTTTTTTATCCCAATTTATCCCCAAGTTACCTAATTTTTATCCCAATTTTTCCAAAATTAGCTAACATTAAACTAAGTTCAGCTAATGCAATGCTAATTTCCCCAAATCTGCCTAATTTTATCCCATGTTTCCAAAATTAGCTAACTTTAAACTACTTTTAGCTCAATTTAGCTAAGGCTATGCTAAGATTTCCTAAAATTACACTCTGCTCTTTATTCCAAAATAAATCTGGGCTAATTTTTTCCAAAATGCTGAACCAATAAGTGTTTCACACCCATCTTCTTTCTGTAAAACAATAATAATCTCCAACTCCAACTCCAAAGAACAGCGAGAAGACCAATAACAATGGTCTTCTCAATATGAGAAGACCAATAATGAGTCTGCATTGTTATTGGTCTTCTTGCTGTTCTTGTCACCCATCTCCTCCCACTTGTGACTGTATGACTGTAACCTTGTTGCTGATATCCTTGAGATTTATATTGACTGTTTCTAATATGATTCGATTGCTTACTTGTTCCCTATGACTATCATTAAGTGTTGTACCTTATGATTCATGCCGAATGTATCTTTTCTTTATGTACACCGAGAGAGTATGCACCAAGACAAATTCCTTGTGTGTCCAATCACA
>JANHFM010001454.1:88142-102686 GCA_032468115.1 Grayia smithii | reverse complement strand
TTAAAGCTGCCACATTTGAGGACCTCTGCTCTAATGCCTCGATATACATGGTCCAAACACATTTCCAAGGTTATATGGATATACGGAGATGAGATTTGTTTGTTCGTTTTTTCCAAATTGAAGTTTACTACACTTCATAGGTGCCAGATTTTAAAGAATAGGTTTTTGGAAGTTTGGAAGAAGGTTGACATTGGAAAACATAGGTTAAAGAGTTCCAATGAAAATGGGAAATAATAATCTTTACCCCTCTAGGGCATAAACTGATTTCTTTCTTTCACCTTTCCATACAGCCCTCTGGAAGATCTCAAAATCTGCTCATGGAGGTTGCAAGTTTTTTGAGAGAGAAATTATGATAAATATACTGTATCACTGAATTCCACCCAGAGAATTTTCCAAGGAAACATTTCTAATTAATTAACATATATTTAATATATAGGTGGTTCTGTAAAGAGACATATTGCAAAATATCAGCTGGTTTTCTGTTCTAGTGCAAAAACAAATATCATATCTCATTTGAATTTTAGACATCATCTATAAAAACTGATGACAATGCTTCCCAAAATATAAACCCAGATTAATAGAACTTTTTTGTTCATGTTCTTCTTTACATTTCAATCCATATATGGAAGAAATACTATTTTTATGGCCCAGAAAACCTTTTCATTCTTTCCAAAGGCAGGAAACTCCATCTGGTAATTTGGGATTACACAGAAGTTTCTAATACATCTAATCTGAACATAGACGCTTTGCTAAGCCTCACTGTAATTTGCATGATTTAAATTTATCATACTGTATTAATCCAATTATGTATTTATGGCTAAGCATGATCTGTAAAACCAGCTGCAAATTAAGGCTTAGTACAATACATGAACCAGGACATACCGCCCATTCTCCACCTTTACGGCAATGCATAAAAAAGAGCAGGGGAATGTGGGCAGGTCTGTTAGAAACTACACACATATTATAGACTATTTTGCATAAATCCACTGTTTTTCTAGTTGTAATGAAAAATGTGAAAGTGAAATGAAACATATGGTCCTACTGAGAATGGACTAAGCTTCATGACTGCCTAGTTTCCATAAAGTGGGACAAATAATGAATATACCTAATGATGCTTTGACTTTGATATATCTCCCCACTCCCTCCAGCAATTATACAACTATGCTAACTACTTACATGCATGATAACAACCCTCCCCCTTGGGCAATTTCAATAGGAATTAGGTTTGCAAGATCCCACAGAAAGACCAAAATTATCCTCCATACATCTGTTAGGCTTAAACACTTGTCATTTAGTAACGAAGTAGAATTGCTGGGAATTTATTGGGTGGTTCTTTCTAACAGATAATGTCATGCAAAACATCAGTGCGTGCTGCATTTGTCTCAAAAATCTAGAAGTCAATACAGTATAAACATTTTCTGAAGCCCCAGGTAAAGTAACAGCCAGGACACTGCAGAAATGTTGATAAAATGGACTTGGCATGAAACATATCAAATTTTAGAATTCACATCACTCGTATCAATTACATCATTTGAATAACACCATTATTATTCAAATAGATTAAACTGATTCAAGTGACTTAATTTGCATAATGACATCATGATGCAAATAATAGAAGTAGCTCCAGTGATATATTCTCCAATTTAATGAATGATTGGCAATAAGAAACATCCCCTTTTCCACAGTCAAACTGATAACTTGAGGGTCAGTATACCATAAATACTTGGGGACACAAATGATTAGCCTGCATATTCCATTGCCTGCAATTTTTGTTGTTGTTCCCTTATCTAGAATAAATACTTATAATCCAACTTTTCCCTCCACTCCCAAAAAGAAAGAACAACCAAATTTATATTTTTCCAATCAATATCAATGTGGTTTTTGTTCATCCATTCATGGATAGTGTTTTTTATTCATGGGTGGACTGAATTAAAGTAAAAGTTGTTGTTTTTATTAATAGTACAGTATTCTAAATTACCTCACAGTGTGTGAAGGGAAAACATCTAATGGCGTTGTTCCTTCTGGCTGCTGCCCTAAACCAGCTTGGTATTCTTCTAATTGCTCTGCTGGCACATAGCTAATGCTGCAACACAAAAGTAAACATGAAATTAAGAAGCTGCAGATGTCTGGATATAGTTCAGTATTGAACAATAGAGATTTTAAGGTTATAATTCACAGTGTGGCATTGCACAAATATCTTCTTCTTAATCCAGAAAGCCTCCTTTTCATTTATTGGGAATGCACCAAATGCAAACCATACAGGTCAATGTATAGCAACAGCAGTTAAACTTCATAGTGCTTTTACAGCCCTCTCTAAGCGGTTTACAGAGTCAGCATGTTGCCCCCAACAATCTGGGTCCTCATTTTACCCACCTCGGAAGGATGGAAGGCTAAGTCAACCTTGGGCCTGGTGAGATATGAACTGCCAAATTGCAGGCAGCCGGCAGTCAGCAGAAGTAACCTGCAGTACTGCACTCTAACCATTGCACTACAAAACCAATATATATTACATTATATTACATTATATATTATATTATATTACATTACATTATATTATATTATAATCATAATCATATCAGTTATAATGTGCTTTCTGTGCTGTGAAATAAACACACTGCAACGTCACTGTCTAGAAATAGTATCTTTTCTTTAACTGACTCTAATAATGTTTATCTTTGATTAAAGGCAATCCTCTAAACTTTTCCTCATTCTTGAATCTGGAAACCCTGAGCAAACATGTATTATTCCTCCTACCATCTAAGACATTAACTAGATGACCTTTTTATTTTTCAAATTAAATTGGTAAACTTTCTTAGTGAATGGATAGATGTAACGTAATAGATATTCAAAAATTTCACTATGGCTAAACCTCACTTCTGTGAAGCTGGGAATTTAAAACCTCCTGTTTTACATTGTTTTTAACTGCTAATTGAATTAGAATTTTTAGTGACATTTTAAAATTTGAAAGTTTTATTATTTTATTCTTCAGACTTCAGCTTGGGTTCTTTGGACAGGCAATGAATATTGTGGAATACTTGTAGATACTAATTTAAGCCAAAATCTTTTCTATGAAGATTATCTCCAGATTACACAGTTTCTTATTAAGGAAGCAAAGTACTAGGTAGCTCCCAAGAGACATTATGCCAAAACTGAAGGAACATCATTCTTTTAAAACACATGTGTCAAACTCACGGCATCACATTGCCGTCACATGATATATCACAACATTTTTTTCCCTTCGTGAAGCTGGGATGGGTGTGGCCTATGCATGATACATCCGGCCTGCAGGCCACCAGTTTGACACTCCCGTTTTAAAACATTTGATATTTTAAAAGGAGCAAAATATAACTAGGATAATAGTGAAGAAGACTATGAATGTTAAAAAGTTAGGAATGAAATGACATTAAATTAGTATCATTAAACAATGTTCCACTGGTTAAACTAAACTGAACCAAAGGAAAGCAAATTAGACTAAAAGTACTCTCTGGCAGCTCAGAAATAAAAATCATTACAGATAGTCCTCATTTAGTGATTGCCTTCTTTAACTTTACAATTAATCCTTACACTTTCTAAGTCTATTTGTGAGCTTTGCAGAACCTTAAAGCAAAAGGAAACTGAAATAAGATCATAAGTACAGCCGTGACTTCATTTAGCAACCACTTCATTTAAATGGTCATTAAATGAGAAATAGCTGTATTATTAGAACTGCATTTCCCTGCAGTATCTAGGGTATTCATTGTAACTCCCAAAATACTTGGCTTAAGCAGGAAATAGCTGCAGAGCTGCCAAATTGTAATTCCTACTGGCTAAAAGCAACTGTAGAAAGAAGGATCTATTAAATGAGAGATTTCAGAATTCACAGCTAGCAAGGCAGACTACTAATCTAACATGATCAAGGATTAAACTGATTGTACATTGATTCTTCAGAAGGTAGTGAAGACAAGAGTAATTTTCATCCTGAACCAACTTTAAAATGAGAAGATAGGGATGTAAATGTTACATACCATGCAACAGACAAAGAAATAAAACATGCATGATTTAATAGGCAGACAAGAAGTGTTTTATGCATACTACGATAGGAAAGTAACCAAATAAACTTGTGATCACATTGAAAATAAACCACAGTACAATTTTAATAATGAAGTGAGATTCATTTAGTTAAAGCACAGGGAAAAGAAAATGTAAGCAATATTGAAAATACAAGAGTGAGATTAATCCAGACATCAGTACATGGCTGTGTCAGCGATAAGCAACTTGAAAACATAACAATAAAGAATGCACTGGAATTTGATGCTTCACATTATATAAATGTTGGATCTTTCTTAAACTAGTGGTAATTGGACAAACAGGGAAGTACCCAGACATAAGAAATCTGAAAAGCTATATTATAGCATCAGAATAAATATATGGAGGATGCTGGGATTTCTAAACTGAAATGTGGCGTGAAAAGAACTGAAGTACTCCTTGAAAATTAAGCAATTGTGTTTCATGTATTCCTCCCATTGTACGCTTAGCAGTGTAGAAAGTCCATAAGTATCGATTCTTTCTTCCCCTATTCTATGTTGTAACTATGAGATGAAACAGAGGTAAATTTGGAACCTCTGTGCTACAATTATCTACAGAAACACTACTACTGTCGAGAGAGATAAAAGAATCCTGAGCAAAAATGGTGGCACATTTAAACAAAAAGTTAATAAGAGCTATCAGGAAGGCAACTGTTTTCTAACAACTGTTGAATAAATATGTATCTTTTAAAGAAGAGAATGAAATATGACTTCACTTTTAGTCCAGAAAGTGCTGTGCCAAATTTCAGCCATCCACCTATAGCATGGAAATAGATTCAAGATATCCAGTTCTCTGATGAATACATGGAGGAAATATGGATGCCAAAGAAACAGGGTTATTTCTGCTTTGTTTGTACATTATGGGGGTGTTTTAAGACAGATTTCTCTCCTTTTTAAATCAAAGGAAGGGACTCTATCCCTTGGCAATTCCAGGGCTTGTCTACATGATCTTAGTTAATGGACAATTAGGGAGCCTTTGGATCTAGTATAGAAGTGTCAACCTCGCCGCATAATGTTGCTGTCACATGACATATTGCAACATTTTTCCCCTTCGCAGTTCTGGGGTGGGTGTGGCCCACATGTGATGCATCCGGGCTGCGGGCTGCGAGTTTGACACCCCTGATCTAGTAGATTCCCAAAACATTTCCTGTCCAAACCCTGGCAAATAAAACATGTGACGTTTCCGATAATGGATTTTCCTGTTCAAGCTCCAAATTTTCTCTCTGACCACTCAGTGGAAAATCTATTATTAATGTTTCTTTAAAATACAAAGGCAAAAAGATGCTTCAAAATGTGTGCACTTGCAACTGTTTAAAGCAACTACCCCTTTTCCTAGGATCTCACAGCCACTCACAACAGCTACAGCATGAACTAAGAAAAAGTTGTGTTGATTTAAGGAGCTTCAGGCCAGTATCTCATCTTGCATGATCTGAAATAACTTCTGTTTTCAACTCCAAAGATATGCACAGCCCATCATTCTCCACAAGAGAATAATTTACAGCTTGCATTTTTTTGAGCATGAAAGTAGAAGGAACACAGAAAGGATTCTAAGGCATTCTTCTATCCACATATTAACCTGATCCATGACAGCTTAGCCTCAAAAAGAAATTGGAAATTTGATTAATATTTGGCAGTCTTGTCTGAAAAATAAGATGCGGTGGAAAACCTGAATATCTTCAGGAATTGCTAATTATAATTCTCAATAATTCACCACCATTGGTGATGCAGAATTTTGAGAATTTTGTTCTGCAAAGCCTGGAACAGGGGTGTCAAACAGTAGCATCACGTGACATATTGGGACTTGTTCCCCTTTGCTTAAACCAGGTGTGGTCAGCGTGTGACGCATCCGGCTCGGGGCCGCAAGTTTGACAGCCCTGGCCTGGAAGAACCCACGTTCTCTGTTCCATTCTAAACCATAAACTTGGCTTCTATAAACTTATCTTTAAAAAATGAATGCGTGTTTTTAACCGATTAAAAACTATGATATTCATCCTAGATCTCCAAATATGCCTACAAATTGAAGGATTTGATATAGTTGAATAATTAATCAGGTAATCTCATCCAGTAATGGGTTTTAATTGGTTGAAAGCATATGTGTGTCTATGTATATTATGTGGTACCTATATCTGGATACATCCCAGCTACTTCTGATGTTATAAAAGCATGAATGAATGAATGAACAGACAAGTTGGAACACAGAGCTATAATGAGCTTTTGAATCGCCAATACTCACACATAAAAGGGGGGCTGATCATCAGCAGGTGCTGGAGAAGATCTAGAATGTGAAGCATACGACGCAGCATCTTTTTACAATATTGTTAACAAATGTCAGTGACTTCTACTCAATGAGAGATGCATACACACGTATTTAAAAGTGTGCACTCCTGCTTACTTTCCTCTTCCCCCTCTCCACCTCTATTCTATCCACACCTCCCATCAGAAAGCATCTGTTCTTTATTGGAGTGTATAGCAATGATTATTAACAAGCATGAAAAATGCAACCGCAATCAATCTTTTATTCCTTGATCAGAGATTCATCTCCACACGTTCGGTTAAGGCAGGTGAATTCTGAATCAGCTCTGTAATTATCTGGCAGATGTTAGAGGCAGCTGTTATAACTACTGCTAAAAGCAAAAGTCTCTAGATATTGTTAAAGAAATGTAAGGTGCAGGGAGAAGTGAAGCCACAGATATCCTGATGATGCTATACATCTGCTTTTCTGTTTAGGATAAAAAAAGTTTATATATGAAGGGAAGGAAGAAAAGAAGATGAGAGAGAGAAAACATATTATAAACTATAATCCCAAGAAAAATTATTATGAAAAAGCTATGCTGAACTTGACACTCAAATTGGGGGACTGGTAGAAAGTTTTGTCTCCATATAAAGCCCAAATTTGAACTGCTAATTTAGGGTGCAAGATACAGTACCTTCAATTTAAGTCTCAGGCATTTGGAGCACTGTTTCAGTAGGTATAGGTCATTCAAGTTCATTACAATTGGGTGGCATTTTACATTAAATTATATCCTGCAAATGATTTAAAATACAGTTTTCTTCCTAATATTTGTAAAATATATATATACTGAGAAAGCATTCTGTTATAATGTCATGTATCATCATTTCTATATTCACCATTTTCCATTACTGAAAGATTTCTCAGTCACTTGAGGTAAAAGATCAAAGCTTATTTATAAAAATTTCAACGTTTTTCAGTTGATCTGCCTGAACAAAAAGAAATATCTAATTTAAATCCCATGCAAATACTATCACTGTATCTTCCAGGAATCCAGAAAAGCAAGAGATCTAAAGAAGTGTTAAAATGCCCTTTTGTCTTGCGGATCAATATATAATTCTTTCTCAATCTAATGCTACTATTAACTGGAAATAAAGAAGAGAGGTTTGATTCTTTCTGCCCTATTTACCACCCCCATTCATCTAACAAATTATTTCCCCATCCAATATTCCATCAACTTTCACCATTGCTCAGACATTGAAGGTGAATATTCTTCAGGTATAGCAACTCCATTGACAGCTTTAAGGAGCAGCTGCTAAGCTTTAATTTTTAGAAGCCAATTCAGGATTTAGTTTAATAATATTTTTAATCAAGTTCAGTTTTTTCATTATAGTTATGCATTTGTAAGATTAAGTGATACAGGCAAATGTTTTTTCCCTTATTGCAAATGGTTGGCAAATTCCATGTATTTATTTGAGCCCATGAAATTATATCAAACCAGTGAATGGGATAATCAAACTACCATACTCATTAGTTGGTTGTGATTCACAGAAGACATTTCAACTTCTTCCATCAATGTAGAATCCAGTTTAATACTGAAACTTCATTAGGATACTGAATTAAAAACAATGGAATTTTAAAAAAAACACAATGCAATGACAATATAATTGATGCATATTGTGTTTGAAAATCTATCCATCTGCATAACATCCAACTTACTTTATATCTGGTCCAATGACAGAATGCCTCCTCAGCATGGCCCGTGCTTGGGCACTAGTTAAATTAGCAGTAGGTTCCTCATTAATAGACAATATACAGTCTCCAATACCAATTCGTCCATCACGATTTATGGAACCACCATGGATAATGCTGCGAACTATCATTCCCATGCCATCTTTATTAGAACTTACTGTCATCCCTTATGGGAAAAAAAAGTTTAGCACTAATAAGAAACATGGTTGAACCTACACTGAATAATATTCATTTTGTATGTATCCTTTCTTTTATGTACACTGAGAGAGTATGCACCAAGACAAATTCCTCGTGTGTCCAATCATACTTGGCCAATAAAGCTATTCTATTCTTTTCTATTCTATTCTATTCTATTCTATTTCCTGAAATCATTTTTATTTATATGTTTCTCTGTATTTCTGAAAATATACACATACTTCCACAGATTTTTTTAATCATAACTTGAAGAAAAATTAATATCACATTGGTAGGTCTGAGGAATCAACATGTAAGATATGCCTGGCAGGTCAAAAAACACCAGCTAGAAAATTCTCACTTAAAAAAAAATCTGGTAACAGCCGAGGCTGGCATATGAGATTGTCTCTTCAGGTCTACAGCTGCCTCCATCGCATAAGCTCACGGTTAAGATCAAAAAGATGATGAATTCCTAATGCCTTCTGTTCTGTTTAAAAAGCTACTTAATTAGATGAGATCTGCTGTTTTTTACATACGGCCTCAAAGAAAGAAGCAGAGAACAGAAAAGGAAAAGGCAATGAACTTATTTTTAATTTAATAAAAAAAAAGTGAGCAGAGAAAAAAAGGAAGATCAAGATGCGATAATGATTAAAAAATTACAGATGAGTTGTTCTGAACAGGAATGAATTACAAAGCAAATAAGTGAAGGATTTCATCCTTCCCATATTTGAATATGGCCAATATTTTTGTCCTTCTGAACAATTCCAGGATAAAAAAGAATGTTAAAATTATCCAAATAGAGAGTTCTTAGATTTGGCACCATTATATTAAGAAAAGCTAATAGTTTTAGCATTGCAGCGATTCTTAATTTTATTGGTAATTAAATTGCTTGGACAACTATATCATTGATGTATTGCTTGATTATAAGAATACAGATTGATCTTCTCCTGACTGTTCCTGCCTTCATATGGAAAGGAAAATGTATAGACATGATTGCTATGATATAATTATTATTGAGATAATATATAAAAATCTTTGCTTTTTGATTAATAGAATAGAATAGAATTCTTTATTGGCCAAGTGGGATTGGACACACAAGGAATTTTTCTTGGTGCATACTCTGAGTACATAAAAGAAAAGATACATTTGTCATGTATCATAAGGTACAACTTAAAGCAACTTAGAAGACGTACAATGTAAAGCAACTTAAAAGAATAATATCTAGGTTTCTTTCAGGAATAACTAAGCAGAAATAAGGATTGCAAGAGCAAAGATGTGCACAGTTACATGAGGTACATTACCTAAGCTTGAATTGCCTTTTGCAATGGTAATCATTTTCTCCAACTTGTTTTTATTTGTATCTAGGCCAGCAAGCATTAAGCTATTATTTTCCATCAAGAACTCTTGATCCTGGTAAGAAGAAAATAAAAGTCACCTCTGGAAAACATAGTAGGATTTTGTGTAGTTTACAAATCACAGCCTGCTAGACAGTCTGCATATTTGTAACATTCTTCAAAGAGCTTGTTTCTGTTCAAAATAAGCGAACAACCAAAAAAAGTGTCATAGTGCTTTACTAAAATAACTGCACTGAGGTAGTATACCCTTCACAACTGGCAGCAAATAGGACACACAGTATTTTTTTTTTAAAAAAACCTAGATTTGTCCAATCTTGTGCCCTCCAAATGCACATTGCAACAGTTCGTGTTCCAGGTATTGACAATTGTACAATTAGGCTGCCATGCCCTATCTAGCTATACAATCAATTTTGGTCCTTGTTGCATATTCCATATTAGTCTCCAAAAATGGAATGCATCTTTGTACTAATGAATCCACAATCTCACCTCTCTACGGAGATCCTTGCAGGATCTCTCCACAAGGTACCCATGATTCTGTACTGAATAGAACAGCATAGCTGGCTGGAGAATTCTGGGAGTTGAAGTCCACAAGTCTTAAAGCTGCCAAGTTTGAAGACCTCTGGTATAGAACAATATTCTTGAGCAGCAAGTGCTATTTTGAGTCACAGTTCAGTTCTTAGAAAACAAGCTCCATACAAACCCAACTTACATTGTATTTGATTATTCTAGATCAGGGGTGTCAAATGTGCATCGTCACCGCATCATCATGTGACATATTGCAACTTTTTCCCCTCTGCTAAAATAAGTGTGGGCGTGGGCAGTGTTTGACACATCTGGGTTGCAAGTTTGACACCCCTGTTCTAAATCAAAAGGCAGAATGACCAGAAAACATCATTATCTTTAGTCCCCTTTGATCTACTAAATCTCTACTAAATCTCTAAGATGGTGCTTTTTCACAAATGCATGTAATGAATCCTTCCAGTAGAATCAAGTGGCAATCTAGAACTTACTTTTGTACAGTGTGAAAATTCGGGCGTTAGCTGAGATTCTCTCCACATGCTTATGCTTTCGTGTTCAACTTGTTTCTTAGGAGATTGTGTTGTTGGATTCACAAGAAAAGATTCTGTGATCTGTTTCATACATCCACCTGCAGATTTACTCTCTGTCTCTCTTTGTATTAAATCCATTGTGTATAGGTTTTTATCTGATGACTGGCAACTGAGTGGATCACTGGAATCTTCTTTGAAAGTAGCCTAGCAAACAAAATAACAAACTCATTCTATTTTTAAAGATAGAATATTAATGATAGAATATTATTGATTTAATAATTAATTCACTAAATAATTATTAAATCAATAATATTCTATCTTACTTTAAAATTAGTATTAATATTAATTACAGTTAATTATGAATACATTTTCAATTATTAAAATAAAGTCACAATTGTGTTGGCTCTACTTTCTGTGAAATTGTCTTGACACCACCATTTCTTCTCGAAATCTAAAAACCTTTCCAATGAATAACTAGTTTACATTCAGGATGCCATACAGTCCATTTTTATTTTATATAATTATTTTTATTGGGATAAAGTGATAAAAATAACCACTACCAAGTTTCACGAATGAAGGCAATCATACGTGTTCCAAGATAATGCTGCAGGATCCAAACTGGGTTGGTCAACAGGACCAGAAGTTTAGACTTCCAAGTTTTTGGACTCATGCTGTAGCCCATCCTCAGGGACCTTCTCTCTCACCAGAATATGACACAGAGACAAGTTCCCTGAGGATGGGCTGTAGCACAAGTCTGAAAACTCAGAAGACTAAACATCTGATCCCAGTGACTGACCCAGATTGGATCCTACTACCAAGTTTGATTGTAAACATTTTCTTTCTATTCTGATGGGACACCAGATAATGATTTCAAGAACATGAGTTCTGTACCTTGTATAAAACTGGAGAGGGAGAGAGAGAGAAAGAATCAGAAAAAGGTTAGAGGAGAAAAGCTAACATGATAAACAATAAAGAACAACATCAAAATTTAAAAAATGAATTTGAGCGACTTTTCGACAAAAGAATTTGAGTGACCTTTCAAGCGTTGATTTTCTAAAGCGATTTACTAACAATTTCTCTTTTAAGAAAATTAAGAGTTTTTAATGCTTGAAGCTGTAAGCATGGAGTATTCATTATACTTACACATGTTTCCATAAATGGCTTATTTTTTTTTTAATTGGAGCACCTAAAAATTATAGTAAATGGTCTGCTGAATACTGAAAATCTGAAAGGTATTTCTATCAGCATTACTATCTAAATGAAATTACTCTTTAATCTAGTAAAAAAAAAACTATGAACAGATGGAACCAACTGGTAACATTACCTTCACGGTCCAAGCAGACATTTTCATAAGGGTGATTTATAGTTAGGAACAAAATGTGTCTTTCCGCTCCCCCATAATTTTACCTTGGGAGTTGAAGCGGGCAGTGAAAGAGCAAGCTTCAGATCACCACCACAAATGCCGCTATGCAATGTTAAAGCTGAAGGCTGGAATGTACCATCATTATCTGGAGTACAGTCCGATCCCATGGTACAGTCTTCTATTACATCTGCCTCACTTGAATCCACCTAATAGCAAAGGAAATCCAATCAAATGGGCTACCTTTGTATCCATTTCAAATACAAGCATCGGTGGCTATTAAATAATTCCAGCTTTTTTTTTTTCCTTTGAACATTTTTCTTTTCAATTTTCCAAATTTTGCAACATGTTTATTTCTACTCACAGCTTTGGGTATCAGATCGTGGATAGGTAATGACTTTTATGTGAAAATATTTTGTTGACTTTTTTATGATCTCTCTAAAATATTAGGATATTATGTGCAGGATCACAACTGAGCCCAACATTTCTGCTACAAAACAAGGCACTGGTTAAGTGACTTTTGCCCCATTTTAGGAGATGTTTTGTCACAGTTCTTAAGCGAGTGCGAATCATGCAATCATTAAGTGAATCTGGCTTCCTCCATTGACCTTGCTTATCAAAAGCTGGCTAGGAAGGCTACAAATAGTGATCACAAGACCCTAGGACACTCCAACGATGATAAATACATGCCAACTGCAAGCACCCAAATTTTGATTTCATGACCGTGGGGATGCTGCAATGGTTGTAAGTGTGAAAACCAATCAAGACACTTTTTCAGGGCTGTTGTAACTTCGAACAATAACTAAACAAATGGGTGTAAGTCGAGGACTACTGTATTGTTCTCAATAGGCTTACTTTTATAATAGCAACAGCACTTAAGACTTATATAGCGCTTCACAGTGCTTTACAGCCCTCTCTAAGCAGTTTACTGACTCAGCATATTGTCCCCAACAATCTGGGTCCTTATTTTACTTCGGAAGGATGGAAGGCTGAGTCAACCTTGAGCCTGGTGAGATTTGAACTGCCAAATTTTGCAGGCAGCAGGCAGGCAGCAGAAGTAGCCCGAAGTACTGCACTCTAACAACTGCACCACCATGGCTCATAATTTAATATAAATAAATCAAGTGGATTATTCCATAAGCTTTAATGATTGTGATTTTTTTAAAAAAAGTTGTCATTTTTTCCCAAAATATATTACTATTGCTCATTACAAATAAGCTAGCATACGTTGTAAATTTATATTCAGCATTATTGCCTTCTCAGCACATTTTCATATAAGCATAGCATTATAACAATGAAATCATGGGATTCACTATTAATTCTATGGATACAATCCAATTCAGTTCAAGTCAGAAGCTAAAATCCAATGCATACCAAGTACATTATCCTGAATTTATGACAGGCAGAAAAATAATCAAATTATATCTTCAATAAAAGTGGAACTTCAACAAAAAATAAGGACCCTATCCCAAACTACGTAGCTTTGTGATAAAATCCTTCAGAAGTTTCTATAAGAAAAACCTTTTTAATGAACAGAACCACTGTGAAAACACCAAGTATTTTTCCCATAGTTCCCATTCATCTTGACCTGAGTCAATTATACCTCTCAGTCTTTCTATCAAATTAGAATACCTATTTGCAGAATTCTATGTAATCCTTCCTATATTTTTCTCTGAAAGTATATCATTGTATGGTACAAAGATATCCATATTTCCAACTCTTACAGTAAATTTAAAATGAAGTATTTTGTACCTTATGTAAAGCTACACATGCCTGTATGTGCATATTGTGATAATGAACAAATCAAAGGGGTGAAATATTTTGTCAGCTCAGTGGGATCAATATTACACAAGATGAAGTGACACAGGCAAGGAAGTAATAATCTCAAGTTCTTTATAAAAAAATTAAAGGTGGTTTTAAGGTGCAATCTAAATTTCACAAAAAAATGCTGACTGGAAACCATTACATGTAAATCAAAAAAAATATGTCAGCAGAATTGAAAAATGTCATCTAAAGCAGGGGTCCATCAACCCCCAATCTGTGGACTACCACTTGGCCATGGCAGGACCGAAATTGGGCTGCGCAAACAAACAAACCCCATCTCCAGGATGCAGGCAGCATGTAAAACCATACCCCCTCCACGGAAAAACCTCTCTCCATGGAACCGGTCCATGGTGCCCAAAACATTGAAGGCCATTAAAGAAAAAAAAAGGAGTGGAGGGAGGAGGACGCAATAAATGGAATGAGTTGCATGTATCCAGACCCCAGCAAGACTAAGGTGACATCTGCATACCACCACAAAGATGGGCTGGATGAGTATAATCCAAAGTAATTTTCAATTTACTAAATCCCATCGGAAGATGACATACATACATACACGCACGCAAACACACACATGCGCAGACACTTGCTTCCTCCCTGTTCTGAGATAGCAGGGACTTGGATTTGGATTCAGATAAGATTACTATTAAATCAGCTAGGATTTGGCCACTTTAGCTATTAGAGTTGGATTGACATATATACATATACATTACATATATATATATATATAAAATCAGTC
>JANHFM010001454.1:56235-70755 GCA_032468115.1 Grayia smithii | reverse complement strand
TCAACCTTGGCAGCTTTAAGACTTGCGGACTTCAACTCCCAGAATTCTCCAGCCAGCAGTCTTAAAGCTGCCAAGGTTGAGGACCTCTGCTTTAAAGGCTTGTGGACTTCAATGCCTGGCTCAGGAATTCTGAGAGTTGAAGTCCACAAGTTATAAAGGGGCCGTAGTTCCCCACCTCTGCTCTAACCCAATGTATTCACAAGAGATAAGCTTACATTTTAACATACATATCTAAGCCAATTGCTGCTAGATCTTAAACTGACGCATGTATTTTTATTTCAGTTATAGTGCACATACCTATGCTATAAATATACTAAGGCTAAGACTACTAATTAAAGTAGAAATTTGACTTCCCAAATGAAGCACATTTAAACAACTTGTTCTGAATCTAGTGAAAGAAAATATGCTACATTCAATGAATGCCTTTAATTATTTCAAACTATTCCAGACTACGAATCTATTGCAAAATAAAATCCATATTCGAAATGAAATCCATATATAACATTTTTATTGCAAAACAGTTATTCTATGTATTGTGTGTGGTACTTTAAAACATCTGGACTGACTCAACCAAAAAGCTAATAAATGGACTTGGGAGTTAGAAAAAAAAATACTTATTGTTTTGAGCAGAATTCATTTTAACCATACCTGATATTTTATCCCCAATGTAGCCAGCAATTGTTATTCCTAACCCTTGAGAATTTTTTGTAAGCTCCACATCAAATGTATTCCCATCTTCAACATTCTCACTTGGTGTATCTTCCAATTTCTTAAGGGAAAAGACATGTAGTTATTTCTTCATGACAGAAAGTTCTTACAGGAAACAAAAATAATTATTCTATTTCTCACCTAAGCCCTAATATTTCAGCACTTAATTGTAAGCATAACACACAGTACTTCTTGCCAGAATGTGACTCAGATATTAGTTTCATAACTCTCCAATATAATTAGTGAACCTTTAATAGAGTTAATATTATTTGCTATGGTAAGAGCTCCTCAAGTGATTTTTCTTAAATGCTTTTCTATGTAATTCTGGATTATGTTTGGAATGTCAGGGCTGTGGCTTTGTGATTTTTGAGGTTTGAGGATACTTTATGCTTGAGTTTACAGAAATCATTTCCAGAAAATAAAACAAAGATCAACATTTTAAAAAATGGGAAATTATCTAATTATGCACATTTATACACCTACACACACTCAGTACGGAAGTAAGATTAAAAAATATTGAAATGTCAATTCGAACACTATTTTTAAAAATTGTTTCATTGAACCTACTGTGGAAATATATCATCACTAATATAATCACAAAAGAGTGGCTCAAAGTGAGGAGTGGGGAAATTGAGGATGCTGTACCTTTTCATAAAATAACTCCAGGCATTATGGCTATAGATGTATGATATTGTGAGTTGTAATTCCACAACTCTGAAAGGATATAAGCTGCATACTTTTATTTTTAAGCAAAACCTTAAAAGACAGTAAAATATTAGATTTCATTTTTATCTAATATAGGTAGTAGACTGTTGCAGTGTCCCGAGGTCAGAAGACCATCTTTTGTGACCTTCTAACAAGCCTAGTCAATGGGGAAGCCAGATTCGCTTAACAACTGTGTGACTAATTTAACAACTGCAGTGATTCTCTTAACAAATGTGGCAAGAAAAGTCATAAAACGGGTCAAAACTCACTTAACAAATTTCTCACTTAGCAACATAAATTCTTGGCTCAACTGTGGTTGTAAGTTGAGGACTACCTGTATAGCAATTCAGGAAAGAAAAGTATCTATTCATACTAAAAGATAGCTTCCAGAAAAGACATAGCTAATTGGAAGGAATGATTCAATTATTCAAATCCATTCCTCCTGAAGACTGCAGTGAAAAAGCTGTAAAACAAAAAACAATGGGGTATAAATTATGCTTCTGACAGAAAGACATGAACCCATTTTTCTGCAGAAATATAACTTTTACCTTATCTCTTTTTTCTTCGCTCTGTCACTCTCTCAAGCATTTCATTCTGCTGAATATAATGCAGTTAGCTGAAGCTTTCTGCCGAATTGTGTTTACATTCTTAAGACACTAAAACTTGCTTCAGTTGATACTGACATATGTAGGCACTTGCACCTCCTGATCTGTGTTTGCACACACCAACTCCCTATTTTATCTTTCATTTTGTACATTATCAGCCACATTCATCCTTGGCATCATTTCAAAAGGTTAAAAGAAAAAGAGTCACTGGTGAGATGTGGGGAGCTATACAAGTGTGATTAAACAGATAATAAAGGTTTTTGGTAAATGAGGTTTAGTTGGAATGAGGTTACTTTTCAGGCAACAGAACACAGCAGAGAAAATAAAACACCAGCCGAAACGAAGGATACTATATGAAATAAAGAGGGCAGCTGGGTAGCTGTCACCTAACTAGCAGCAGCTGAAGTTGTGCCAGCTGATTTAGGTGAAGAGCTACAGCCAGACACCGGCTGGCACAGAGAGGAGCCCAGCGGTGGATGCCAGGGAGGATGAGGTAAGTGGAAGAAGAATAATCCAGATGAACCCAAAGAGCTGCGGCAGAGCAAAGGGGAAATGCTACGATGCAGTGATTGCTTAAGCTGCTATCAGAACACTATTCAAGTGAAATTAGCAGGTTAGCAATTATTGGCAGGCAGGCAGGCAGGCAGGATGTTTGACTATGAATAAGCATTATGAACCTCTATCTACTGTCAGTCCTGTTTCTTTAACGTAAGTTACATGTTGTTATTACCTTGTTTTCCATCATACACGTTTGCACTGGGGTACCCAAAGAAGCTGCTGCTGATGGAGTGGTCTCCTCAATTAGACCTCTAGCTATCACCAACTTGACGCGGTTTCCACATTGCCTCAGGACTTGTGCCACCTGCTCACCACTGATTCCAGTCAGGTCTGTATCACCAATTTTCAAAATATGGTCTCCACTGCACAGTCTACCATGCTAGATGAGCAAGCATTCAATTGTTTAAAAAACTATACACAGAAGTGTCTTAGAAAAATGCAAGAGTTTTACCTAGAACCTATTTTAGTTTTGTATTTATTTATTTTTCTGCTTTTAATACTGCTGTAGTAGACAATGTTACTTTAAATCTTTTTATCATATGCTGTTTGTGTATATCTATGCAACACCTGATGAAAAAATCAATATATTTTAAATTAATAAATGTGTCAATGTTTTTATGATTCTAAGTAACATGTTTAGCATTGCTTACATTCAAAATGTATGTATCATTTATTGCTTTTATTCCTATTTATTAGCATATCTGCCCAAAAGGACACGCCTAAATTTAGCACTGTTTTTCTCCCAAAATGAAGAAAAACATGAAAAACATCCTATTCAAAATCTCTCATTTCTACCTTATCAGCCAAGGATTATCAAATCTACCTGTTGCTTGTAAACATCCCCATTTAGAAAATGATATATCTCCTATCTGTTTATCCACACCTAAATTACCTTCATATATAACTCTTCTTTAAACCAAATCACAGAGGAGAAAGAAAGAAAACAAGGTAGCAATTGGGAGATTGGAAGAAAAGGGGACTGTTTTCCATGTGTGAAGGACAAATATGTGTGGCTTAAACTCTGCTATCACATCTGTCTCACCCAGAGTAAAGACCATGTTCAAAAATATCTCAAATACAGGGATCAAAAAAAGTTCTCCATAAAGGAACTCTACTATCTGCTTTTCTGTGGTCCCCATTCTCAGACAAAACCAGCTTCCAATTTCCATAGAAAAATTATACTCACAGACGATAGCAGTTCAGAAACAAAGCTTAGCATTATAAATTTGGCTGGGGTTTCAAACCAGGGCTATGGGGATCATTCGCTGGGAAAAGATAACCCTTTAATTCAAGATGTTTTCCCTCACTGAATATTAGCATTCCATTCTTTCTATTTCAAGTAAATAAAGGCATTTATTAAATGGTAATAAGTAATTATCATGCTGTAACTCTAGTACAGAAGAATATATTGTGTACCCGATCAGCTACTCCTCCTGGAAGGATGGTTTTAACTATCACTCCAGTTGATTTTCCTCCTACTATCCCAAATCCCAGACCCGATCCATCGTTCACCAACTCAATAGTCTCCACATGCTGCCAATGTACCTTTAAGACAAAGCCTTACATTAGTTTCATTTTTTTAAAAACAACCTCTAAAGATATTCCATCGGGGTTGCATTTTCCCTATATAGCCAATCTCTTTTCTATAGCTACTCCAAATAATGTTCATGAATCATCAAAAGAACCTTTTAGTGTTCTATATTTTGACTGGTTTTACTGGCAAGTTACGGTGTTTTAACATCTTAGTTAATAAATTATTTTGGGCATGAAAGATAAAACATGCTTGCTTTCCCAAGGTATTCATTCAGGTGCATTGCCTGAGAACAATTCATTTCTACTCCACTCAGCTGTTTAAAAAGGTAAAGGTTCCCCTCGCACACATGTGCTAGGCGTTCCTGATTCTAGGGGGTGGTGCGCATCTCCGTTTCAAAGCCGAAGAGCCAGCACTTTCCAAAGACGTCTCCATGGTCATGTGGCCAGCATGACTAAATGCCAAAGGCGCACAGAACACTGTTACCTTCCCAGCAAAGGTGGTCCCTATTTTTCTACTTGCATTTTTTACATGCTTTCGACCTGCTAGATTGGCAGAAGCTGGGACAAGTAACGGGAGCTCACCCTGTTGTGTGGCACTAGGGATTCGAACCGCTGAACTGCTGACCTTTCGATCGACAAGTTCAGTGTTTTAGCCACTAAGCCACCGCATCCCGTTGTTGTTTATATAGTGTGTGTGTGTGTATATATATATATATATATATATATATATATATATATATGCTTTCTGAGGGTGTTTGTATGTAGGTCTTATATATATATATATCTCAAATAAAGTGTGTTGATTCCATACTATGCATAAAATGATACATCTGATACATCGGAAGGATTTGGCTTAACTCTCTCAAAGGCCTCAGACTGAGGTACTCTTTTTTTTACTTTGTCTTCCCTCACTTCCTCCTTAATCTACATCATGAAAGCCCTTCCTTATTATCAGGCTCTCATTAAAGGACCCAATCGAAGAACAGACACTGCTTATCATTTAGGATGTAAGTACATAAAAACAGCCTTGTTGAGTTAAGCCAAGGACTCTCTTAATCCAAAGTTTTGCTCACACAATGGCCAACCAGATACCTCTCAGATGCTTACCAGCAGGAGATAAAAACATATCATTTCCCTCATCATTGTTCCCCTGCAAATGGGTTTTGGAGGCAAGCTATGCCTCAACTGGAGGACTCAATGATTACTCAAGAATAGCAGTCCTTGATAGACCTCTCACCCAATTTGCTTTTAAAGTAATTTTGGTGGTAATTAAGTCCACAGGTTTATAATCTGCTAAAAACTGATGAAGACACATTTTATGGAATACGGAAAATCTTATGTGTAATATATTCCCACCACCACCAAATTAGATTTATTTTTGGTAGCTGGGACATGAGTTGTAGTGTACATTAAAACTGTTTGAACTACTTCCTGCACTATTTTCTATACACTGAAAAAATCAGAATTGTGAGTGTAAGAAGCTTTCTATGGCACTGCAACTTTACACAATGGCTAACATTCAGCAACATGTTGCAGAGACCTTTTTTTTTATCTTCAAGAGTACAAAGAGTTGCATTGACTGCACCAACCTAAGCCATAAGAAAGAAGACAGACTTGTTTTCAGTGTCCACTCACCGGGTTTGAATGGGCTGAAATTGTACTAGCAGCTGACGGAGATCGAGAAATAACAGGACTGATGAGCTGAGGCAAAGAGCCCCTTGCTACAACTAGCTGGACACTATCTTTGGCTTTCTGTAGGATGCCGATAGCCTGTTGATGTGTGATGGTCTGATCAAGTGCTTGCCCATTAATAGCAAGAATTTGATCTGCTTCCTGCAATCTGCCATCCCTGTTGTAGACAAACAAAAAGCAAAAAAAAAAATTAATAAGCATCATCACCAGTATTGCTATCGTATTTGACAGTTTCTCCAAAGTACTGTAGTTTTGTTTTGGTTTTAAGCCACTGTTCTATTTCTTTCAGTGCAGATTTATTTTATTTATTATTTTTGAAAAAAGTTTCCTTGCAGTTTTGCTACAGGCATCTTTTTGGGCCCCTCCTTGATGAGCTTCCTTTGAAGCTAATCCACAGACCCTGTCTCCTAGCTTCACCCCAGAGCTACCTCCTCCTTCTTGCACCCCAATCCGAAACTAAGCATATTATATATTGGTTGCTTCCAGCTTTGTTTGCTATTGCCTGGGAACTATATTCTTGACTGTGAGCCTGCTGGGTAAAAACACGAAGTGTTTTACTGCATTCACCATGAAAAGTATTGAATATTCATCAATCCACAGTTTACTCACCAAACATTTTCACAAATGGGGCAGGAGAAACTATTTTTTTTAAAAACCATCCAAAAAAGGATCCTAATTACAAAGGCCATCTTATAAATGGACTCCTTTAATTAAGGAGGGTTTTTTTCTCATATAATCACATACAGTAAAAAGTAACGCTTTCTCAAACTTATATCAAAGTGGTCTGAGATAAAGAAACTATTGATCTAATCTGCACTAATATGTTACAATTAGTAAAAGAAGTCAATATATAGACTAGTGATATAGAAGGTTTTTTTAACATACCAACTTAATTTAGACTCTCCGAGAATATTATGGTATTCAGATAGCATTTCTCAATGTTTTTCTTAGTTCTCAGCAAAAAATATATTTTCTCTGTATACTGTATCAGAAAAATGAGTGTATAAAATTGTTGATAGTACAGAAAGTTGTCAAGTGAAAATAAATGCATTTTTGCATGATTAAATGTTTAGCCTGATGTAAAAAAATTTAAACAGACTTCTAAGTAAAACTGAAGTGGATCAGAGAAAGGCTGATTGGCAATACTTAAGTCAAATTTTATCTGTATAAAACATATTGAGCATAAACAAATTGAAATAAGCCTTCTTTTCAACCCAAATTTTTATTTATGTTATCTGTTGTTTATTGCGTTTGTATACTGCAATGAAAGTGAAATGTTTGCAAATCTGTGCTTTTTTTTTTCCAGCAGAATATTGCACAAAAACGGCATAGCATCCAGACTGGATTAATTTACATGTATCTTCCAAAAGAGAGTTAGCCACCCTAGAGAACATCAACAGCCAACTGCTTTCTAACATAATGAGGGAAAGGAAACAAACAAGCACATCACCTTCCTTAATCCCATGATGCATGTCCAAATTTGGCCTGCTGAGCATAGCAATAGCACTTAGATTTATATGCTGCTTCATAGTGCTTTACAGCAGTTTACAGAGTCAGCATATTGCCCCCAACAACCTGGGTGCTCATTTTACCCACCTCGGAAGGATGGAAAGCGGCTCTTAGATGTTATGTGCCCTTTGTGCATGCTCCTGGGTCATGCCAATTTTGAGATTTAGTATATGTTTAAATGCAATGAGTATTAATCTTCAAAAGCACTTTGAAAATCCCAAATTTACCAGGATGAAAGAGCACATAAAGACTAACTCACTGCTCACTGCCAGGAATTCAATTCTGACTGGCTCAAAGTTGACTCGGCTTTCCATTGTTTGAGGTCTGTAAAATGAGGACCCAATTGTTGGAGGCAAAATGCTGACTCTGTAAACCACTTAGAGAGAGCTGTAAAGCACTGTGAAGTGATATATAAGTCTAAGTGTTATTGCTATGTACATACATAGCTAACCTTTGCAAGCTTTTTCCCTGAAGATTTTCAGTTGTGTTGATGTGTTTTCATTTGATTGTTTGCTTGCTTCAATGTTGGCTTTTAATTGAATTTTTGATTATAAATGCATACATAAAACCCAACAATAATATCTTAGTTGGTTGGCATGCTGAGTATTTGATGTTCAGTATTGCATACTGTGTATTTAAAGAGAGAGACAGAAAGTACACCATATTAGTAATCTGTCATCAAATTTCTTTCATCGATAAAAATATGCTTGGATTTAAGAGAGACAGTAAGGATAAGGATAAAGCAAATGCTTCAAATAAATAGAAAGTAGATAAATAAAGTCTCCCCACACCACCCATTCTTCCCAAAGTTGGCTCACTGCTAGCATTCAGCAGAGTCCTATCTACTCTTGTGTATCTTGGATTTAAAAAGAGAAGAACTGTTTCCTGTAGCTGAATCCCTCAAAGTGTATAGAGTTTTGTTTGAATGACAATTAAACTTGTTCAAGATTTGCTCTGTTAAAATGTATGCAATTCAAAATGTTTTGTGGAACATTCTAGGGAGACGTCCTTTGAGCTCAAACCAAACACATTTACTAATTCATGCATTTCATAAAAATAATTATTTAAACGATACATTTCAAATTTTAAATATGGTTTATGTTTACAACCCATTTGAAAACTGACATGTATACATCTCTTTCAATGTACAGCTTACAGGCAAACTCACCTTTGTGCCACACTTCCATCTTGAATCTCCTGCACAAATATACCAAGTTCACCTCTATATTCACTCTTCAGGCCAACTACGCTAAAACCAAGCCCATCACTTGGAGGTTTTAACAGTTCTATTGTCTCAACAAGTCGACCCTAGTAGCAAAAATGGGAAACAAACCACTTTGAAACAAACTCAAAAGCACTCTAATTCCAAAAGGTTCACTTAATTTTCATATTTGTATATTAATGAAGAAAGAAAACAATCAAGCAATGTACATCCAGTACAGACATGAAAATGTGTCTTTGGCAAGGCGCTATGGTTAAGAAAACCAGGATCATTGATTGTTTGAAAATCCTACATGGGTATAGGAAGTTCTTGACTATAAATGGATACCTTCTACAAATGGAGAGTGACAGGAGAAGGTAATGTCAACTTACTCAACCCTGCTGCCTCTGCAGATTTTATTTACTTTTATTTATTAAATGTTATGCCACCCATCTCCCCTATAAGGTGACATACGGAAACAGTTTCCCTGATTGTAATCACACATCAAGAGAAATTGTGTTTCCTATTTAATAATAGAGAAAATTATTGTTAACCCAAGAGAGGAAGTGAAGGTAAAGGAAAGGACATTGGAAAAACCAATTCGATGTTTCCAATCATCTGAGATTTAATTTAAATAAAATTTACCTGTGCCATATTTCTGACCAGTAATTCAAATTCATCACTTGCAGGCTTCCCATTAATCTGAGGAGTGATCGACTGGAGAACAATTCCTAGCCCATTAGAAATGTTACTGTTCTCTTGAGCCATCAAGTAGGAGTCATTGTGTAGTGAGGAGCCCACACTACTACCATGATGGGAAAGTTGCAGGTGCTCACCAGATGAGGAGATGGAAGGTGCAAGGTTCACCTGAAAGTTGTACATAATATTTTTTTAAATTTAATTTAAGAGCACAAAAAATACAGTTAACAATACAAAAGAACAAAACCAACAAAAAATCAATAACCAATGGAAAATATGTCCTAAAATGACACATGGCACTGAAATCGTAAAAAATAAATATTACCATAAACATTAAGAGTAAACAATCCTTTTGATTCAGTTATTTTACAGGAATACCATCTGTATACAAGAAGGAATTACATAGTTCTTTCAATGTCAGGGAAAGTTCGGCAACATACAGCTACAAGGACCAACTACATCCTCACAAAAGCACGAAATAATAATACCATATACAGGTAGTCCTCAACTTACTTACTTACTTACTTACTTACTTACTTACTTACTTACTTACTTACGTATTTTATTTATGTGATTTATATGCCGCCTTTCTCCCGAAGGACTCAGGGCGGCTTACAAATGGTCAAATCACAACAGTAAGGTTAAAATAAGTTAAAATTGAATTAAAATTATACAATTATTAAAATATCAAACCCTTAGACGGATCAGTCCATTTGGTGGAAAAGCCACGTCTTCAGGCCACGGTGGAAGGAGGTCGGGGGCTGTGCGAAGCTTGGTGGGCAACCTATTCCAGAGGATCGGTGCTCCCACAGAGAACGCTCTCCCCCTCGGGGCCACCAGCCGGCATTGCCTGGCCGACGGCACCCTGAGGAGTCCCGCTCTGTGAGAACGCACCGGACGATGGGAGGATGGCAGAAGGTGGTTCTGCAAGTACCCCAGGCCTAAGCCATGTAGGGCTTTATAGGTAAGTACCAGCACCTTGAAATTGATCCAGAGGACCACCTGTAACCAGTGCAGCTCACGCAGGAGAGGTGTTACACGGGAGTAATGGGAAGCTCCCGTAACAACCCGCGCGGCTGCATTCTGGACCAGCTGGAGCCTCCAGGTGCATCTCAAGGGCAGCCCCATATAGAGGGCGTTACAGTAGTCCAGTCGAGAACTTATGACCACAACCGAGCCCAAAATTGATGTTGCTAAAAGACAGTTGTTAAATGAAGACTGCCCCATTTTAGGATCTTTTTTTTACCATAGTTATTAAGTGAATCACAACAGTTGTTAAATTAGTAAGATGGTTGTTAAGTGAATCAGACTTCCCTGTTGATTTTGCTTGTCAGAAATTAAAAAAAGATTGTCATGTGGCCCTGGGACACTGTAACCATCATAAATACATGCCAGTTGCCAAGAGTCTGAATTTTTATCACGTGACCATGGAGATGCTACAATAGTCTTGTGAAAACAGTCATAAGTCACTTTTTTTACTGCCAATGTGGACTTTGAAGGGTCACTAAACGAATGGCTTTAACTCGAGGACTACCTGTAATCTAATCCATTCTTTTTCATTTCTAAAATCACACTGTTGGTAGCTTCGTCTTTTAACTGCATTTGTCCCATTCCTTTCAGCAACACAAGTTATGTGCTGAGATGAATAAGATTTAAAATGTTTTAACTGAGTGATACCCGTGGTTTGGAGACTATCATATCAGGAAAAATATCAAAAGCTATATATAGACTATGAAGTCAAATGGCAGACTATTTCATTAAGAAGCAAGTCAGACTTCGTGCTTTTGTAATTCATTGTCCTTGAAGTTCATCAAACAAATTATTCTTTCCTTTCTTAGGAATTAGAATGCCTCCTAATGTAAAGAAAGAAACTGATTAAGAAAGAAACATTTTTGTCTCTCAAAAATTGAAAAGGCAAACGGAAGGCTTCCTGTTATAACTTGAGACTAGTTACAAAAGAAAAGAAAAGAATTTTAATTCATATTCAGTCCATTCAAAACGCTTAAGATTTAATTAGGTTTTTAAAAGGCTTTAGTACATACTATGGCAGACTTTTGATGTATTATTGACTAGTAATTCATCTATACTAATAGAGTGGCACTCTATTCTAATGATCATCGTTTTTAAACCTAATTAAAGAAAGTGATTTGCATGTACAAAAAAGGATTGATTTAGCATGAAAGATAATATCAGACAAAGTGGCTGATAGCTCCTACGCAATTTTGCAGCTAGGGAAGATGGCCTACAATAATTGAAACAAAAAGTGACTGATTGATTTATGGGTTATCTTAAAAAACAATCTACCAATGAAAAGTCAAATCATCAGAAATTCAGAATTAAAATGTTTTTTAGTTGTGATGAAGAAATACTTGAAATCTTATAAGGAGGATTTTTAGGATCACAAAAACAAATCATTTAATACTAAACAAAGTAACACCCACTTATTCACTGCAAGCATCAATAATTAAATGCAACATCAGATACTGTATTTTTCGCATTATAAGATGCACTTTTCCTCCCCCCAAAAAGTGGGTGGAAATGTCTGTGCATCTTATAGAGTGAATATTGTGGCAGGGGGGAGGGGGTTTGGTATGGCGGCGGCCAACATCCCGTTGCCACCTGTAACCACTGCCACTGTTCGCTGCCACCGGGGAACACTGGAATCTTCACTGCCAAGCAGCTGATTGGCGGTTGGATCGGCCTCCCGGAAGACCACCGATCAGTTGTTCTAGGTGGTGGGGATCGCTGCCAGCGCCACCAATCGGCAGCATCGTTCTCCTCTGCCAGCAATCACCACCATTCAGCGACAGGCGGTGATTGGGGGTGAAGGCAATCGGCAGCGATCAGTGGCAGCATTTCCCGCTGCCTAGAACAGCTGATCGGCAGTATTCCGGGAGGTCGATCCAATCGCCAATCAGCTGCTCAGCAGTGAAGGCTCCAGCATTCCTGGTGGCAGCAGCTCAGCTCAGTTGACCAGTGGTGAGCACAAAAGAGCAGAGTCCTGATGAGCCACCTGCTGGGGCTGCGATAACATGCTGAAGCTGACCAGCCTGTTTGCTGTTTGCTGCAAGGATGCTAGCCAGATGAATACTGGATGAATGCTGGGAGGCAGAGGAAGTTTTTTTTTTCCTGTTTTCCTCCTCTAAAGCTAATGTGCGTCTTATTGTCTGATGTGTTTTATACTGTAAAAAATACGGTATTTTGGGCACCCAACACAAAGAAGAATGTGATGCTTTGAAAAATCCAAGCAAGTTAAAAAAAAAATGTCAATATAAATTAAGATAGCTATTATCAATCTTGGCACAAGCTTGATCTTACAAGATCTCAAGTATGGAAGGGGTTTTGTCTTGTGACTTTAAGTCAATCTTGACTCCTGACAATTGCCTGGAAAAGTCCCTGCACTTTTCTTGGCAACATTTTTCTTACGTCTTTCCCATTGCTCTTTTTCTGGGACTGAAAGAAAAGTGATTGGCCCAAAGTCATACAGCTGATTTTGTCCCTAGGGGAGGACTAGAACTCATAATCTTCCAATTCACAGCCTGGTCTCTTTAACTAAACTTAAATATAGCATCAATATCAACATCATACTCATCATCAGGGTCATTCCATGTCAAGTGGTCTGATTTCAAGAAAGTGCCCAGGTTGACAATCACGGATGTTGATGGAATTTGGTGTGAACATGCACACACATCCCCAAGGAACATTGGTAAAGTGTTATGTTTGCTGATGCAATACTTGCGGAGATATAGTCATTTATATGACCCCATACCGCTGCCTTCGACAATATGACTCTGAGATTTCAGCAACTTTGAGACATATCATCTCTGGCAATATTTTGTTGAGAGAAACAAAACCTGGCCAGCTTGCACAACGTGTTGTGCTTTATTAAACAAAATAATAAAAACATTCTTATGAGTGATCTCCATCTAGATAATTGGGAACAAATTTGGCCGAAAATGACTGTGGCACAAAAAAAGGGTTAAGTTTGGCCTCTTATATCTCTGGAAGGAAAGGTATGAGAAATGTGAAACTTTGTGCGTAATAACTTAGTAAGACAAGGTTGTCGAATATAAAATTTCATTCTCCTACTGCTTTCCAATAATTCACAAATTTAGTGTAAAGTTCACGGTTTTTGTAAAAATGCCCAAAATAGGGTATTTTCAGTCACTTTTACAAAAAAAGACCTTCTTGAAACTGTGAAATCATTCTGATTAGAAAGAGCATGTTTCAAACCCCCTAAAAAGTTGAGTTGGTGTTTCATCGCTGATGTATAAAGCCCTAAAAATAGGGACAAAGTGGAGGGTGTTGTATGGCAACGTCACATCCATTCTATTATTATTTTGTCTTGTTTGTTTTATATAGACATCATTACTACTATTATATTGCGTTGGTCCATGGTGACATTGTCACTACCAGTTCAGGCACTTGATCCAGCAACCCCATTGCCATAGGGGGAACACCTGATAGCCATGCAATACCAGCCACAGGTGGGTTTCTTGGTTCAGGATCCCAAGCCTATAGTTTGGTTTCTTCCTTGAGGTTCCAAAGCCTGTGTGGGTATCTGTCCGGTTTCCAAGCTGCTGATTGGGCAGCTTATCCTAAGTTCCCAAGCCTAAAGTGGGTATCTTATATAGTTTCCAAGCCGAAGTCCATACTGTTCGTATGAACTGCCAAATTCTAACAATTGCTTATGTATTATTGAATTTACTTGCCACATTCTTTAGGATCGCTTCTGGGAATTGATACTATCAACCTGACGATGTAACTGAAGGTGCTGGAAGCATGCAAATAAGATGTGGTTCTGGAACCCAACAAGTATCTTGTCTTTCAGGCCAATAAAGTGAATGAGAAGGACCTCGCGGATGCATAAATGTTACCAACGTATCATTTTGTTTGATCAAAATTTCCAAGATGTTGCCTATCCACCATTTTTTGTCATAAATGCAGGCAACATAACAACCGGGAAATATGTTGGCCAATTTTAAATTCGGACTGACAGTATTGGACATTTTGGCCACAAAATTAACTGTGTCATTTGAAACTTTGCTGACAGAAATCAAATTTGAATCAACTGGCACAAACTGGTGATAACCTCTTGTGCCAGCTATTGTGCTCTTACTTTCCATCTTTCTTCTTGCAGCATCCTGCTGTCTTTGATTTCTCTCTTCGGAATGTATATACCGTAAATTCCGGCATATAAGACGACTTTTTAACCCATTAAAATCTTCAGATTTTGGGGGGTCATCTTATACGCCGGGTACTGACCTTGCAAGATGCATGGCTGGCAAACTCTTTATTTTAACTGGAAAA
>JANHFM010001454.1:44081-56135 GCA_032468115.1 Grayia smithii | reverse complement strand
ATTGTAAGCCGCCCCGAGTCCTTCGGGAGAGGGGGCGGCATATAAATGCAATTAATAAATAAATAAATAAATAAATTATATTAAACTTCCACTGCAATCAGATGACGCTTCAGTACTTAGTTTGTAATTTATCTAACTTTTTTAAAAAAATCTACCTCAGTTGCATTTTTATTATATAAGCAGTTTAGGTTTAAAAAAAAAATCAAAGTTGGTGGCATTTATTTTTTAAACTTTGAGCTTTAGTTGCATGACAAGGGAAAGAGAAAACATACGGCAGGAAAGAAAGATTACATTTACACTTTCTTCCCATATATGACAGACATTGAAGGCTTTGTAAAGCATTCAATTAGACAAAGGCATGCAGCAATTCACATTTCTAATAACTGCATTCCATCCACTTTTTAGCACATTCTAGGTGGGTGTTGCAGCAACACAATTATGTGAAGAACAGGAATTCAGATTAGCTTTCTTTTTCTTCTAATGTGTTCTCTTTCAATTTCAGTGCTAATTTTAACATCCTCATAGCTGACCATAAGGTCAAATAAAAAATTTAAACTGTTAGCTAAACCATTATGTTTCAAAATGTTGGAGAACTAAATCCAATGGGCACTAACTCTTTGGTACTTTATGACCTATGATAGGAATCAGTAGAGTATGAAGAGCACACATTATTTAATGTGTGCCCTCTTCGTCTATCAATCTCATCTCTCTGTTTTTTGAACTAGCTAATCTAAGCTCGCACCTTTCCGCCTTTGCTTCCCTGGAGGACACACAGAGACCAAAAGCTCCTCTGATTCCTCTCTGGAGGATTCAATTAGTTAGGTGCTAGACTGCCTAACCATATATTGTATTTCCTATAAATAAATCTCCTTTCTGTTATAAAACTTGCTTTGGTAATCATTGCTAGGGTCAGATTCCTGCTCTCAGGAATGCTCATATGCCCACAAAGAATGTTTCAAGTTCCAATTTAAAGAAAAAGTTCAGCACTTTTCCTCTTTTAATTTGTTGCATAATGTTTCTGGAACAATTCCATTGAAGAATATTGAATATATTTACAGATATTTATAAATCACTGTTAACTGCAACACATACAACCTGCAGCAAATTTTCCTTCTTAAGCCTCTTCCCTCTCTTTGCGGCATGTGGCCAAATGAAGAAATTTGGAAGATTTTACTTCTCCTTTTAATTAAAGTTTGCCACATGATCTAGATTTGTGGCTGACAATAAGCACCGCTATCTTCAACAAGTCACGTTTGGTCCTCGTTTACACAAATCACTAAGGCGTAAGAAGTTTGGTTTTGGCTTTGCATGAAGTGTTAACTCACTCAAAAACCACTATATAATTAACATGTGGGATTCATTATCACAAGTTGTCATGGCCACAAACTTGAGTAGCATTAAAAGGAGATTATATGCATTTATAGAGAACGTATCTCTAGTCTTGAAGACTCAGTGTGACCTCCAAATCAAGGCCAGCATGATCGCTAATGTCACCTGCAGGGAGACACAGGTAAGGAAGAGTCCTATCTCAATCACCTGTTCTGGAGTTATTTATTTTATTTATTACTTTGATTTATATGCCGCCCTTCTCCCGAGGGACTCGGGGTGGCTCACAAAAGAGGTTAATACAATAAAAAGTTTAAAAATATTTAAAGAGATGAGAAACAAAATACTGGATTAAAGAACCGTCTTGGCCTGATTGAACAAGACTATTTTTGGGTTTGATTAATATGCAAAGCATGTCCCTTCTTCAACAAATCATGATTTTAAAAATTGGCTTATTGATGTACAAACCGAACTCATAAAACATGAATTATATGAACCATATTAATCGTAATTTGCACTCAAAAATAAAAAGCAAAAGTTTCCTATTGTCATACTAAGAAAAGAAGAAAACAGTACAAGTATATAAAGAGAGAGTAAACCCCATGCCCTGTTAGTATTGGTGTTGTTACCTAGTTAGATAATGAAATGTCTGCAAGAAAACAACCAAGCTCAGAGAGCACCAAGGACCCCAGGGAACAATTAATGATACAAGCCCATAGCTCTCTGCAATTTGTTTCTATACATTGGTGTGCTATGTGAATCCAGCCCATCTGGTTACTTTACATTTCTGTATGTCATGCAGTCCCATAAAATTTGGCCAACTGAGAAAGCTATCTTTAAATTAACCATACGTATCATATCATACAAACATAGCCAGTCTTTGCAATGATGTGGTTATCTTATCTCTTTATATGCAAAGGGACAAACATTTGCCAGATCACTACAGAGGAAACTAAAGACAGGAAAAACGAAGGCAGAACAAAGCAATCAATATTATTATTTGCCATCACCATTTTGGTCTAGCAAGACTATATTCTGGAAGATTCAGACATATGCTACCCATGAGTGGAATAATCATGTTTTAGAACATAATCCATGCATAGGGTCAGAAAACTATGATGTAGATGTTAATTGGTTATTTAATGTATGCTCTACTCAGCATACATTCCGAAATTCACACAGGGAAATTCAAAATTAGAACAACAGTAAAATATACAAATATCCAACTTCAATTTATCTTTTCTGATATTAGATTGTTAACCAATCACAAGCTATGTTTTTGCTAATTCATACGTTATATCATGCAGAATGTTGCCTGACTTAAGGTTAAGAATTCAATCCTATGAAAGTTTAATCAGCAGTATTACTTCCAACAAGGCTAACTTCTTATGATGTGTTTTAAGAATATTATTTTAATCTTTTTAAAAACATGTGTTTAGCAAGAAAGCCTGATTAATTAATAAGGTTATCATCATTTTAGTAGCATTATTTTTAATCACTGTACATTATGAATGCATATTAACATTAGCAACATTTATATTGTAAAATACCCATCTGTTCTCTTTAAAAAAATGCTAACCATGCTGAATTTACTAAAGCTCAATGAATCTCACTACCAAATGTAACATTTTGTTTAAATATTCAACATACATTTGTTAATTATTCACAGAGGTATCATATGAAAAGATCTGGGAAAGATTTATCAGCATTTTCCTTTTGTCCCTCCTGATGGTCCTGTCCTACCTGATCTCGTGACTGTGGAAGAGAAGCTTGTAAGTTTAGGATTTGATTGAATAAAGGACTCTGCAATACTGATTTTAGTAAACTTAATTTCTCCTCATTTGCTGAATCACCACGTTCTCGTAATTTTGCTTGCAGGCGTTCTACTGCCTGGAGGGCTCGGTGAATATCTGGGGGGCAGAGGGGGGAGAAACATTCACTGTGACATGCTATCTTCACCACGTTTATTACATTATGTGGTAGAAACCATTACAAAAATAAAAATCATGACCCAAACTCCCAAGATGCTCAGAGATTTTGAAAAATGTTTCAGACATAAATTCCATAAATTGTGATCATTGCACAAAGCCCAGACAACACATTAAATGACTGTTTACATGACTATAATGAAAACCAAACAAAATTTGAAAGGAAGACAGCCTTAATTCTTAAACACAGGGTCTTATGCTTGCACTATTTGTAACCCAACTCAATTCGATTCTTTTGCATGCCAACATCCATCTAGGAGGATTTGGGTTGAAATTTTGCATCAGAAGAACATTAGAGCCAATACAGGGCAAGAGGGAGGAGATCTGCTCCCTCTTAAATATGCATATAGCAGCAACATCTGGAGAATAATGAAAGCAGTATTGGAGCATCACAAAACAAGTCCTGCTTTTCTTTTGTTTTTGGACACGCATAACGATTTTGTATTCCAATGCAAAAGTTTATATTGCAATGCTGCTTTTATCCTTTTAATTTATGCAATTAATTAAATTACTGCAAATGTAACCCACACTCAAGCTGCTGTGGGGGTCCATGCATGCATGGATCAGTGCCCAAACCCATATAGAATTGTTCACGATTAAATAAATAATTTCTGATATGCTATCATGACACACAAGTGAGGACTTAAGAGGGAGACAAATGATGAATCACTGATGACAATGGCATCACACTAATACCATGATTTACATTCAGGACACAAATACATCATTTTGTGTCACACTGATTTGCTGTGGACCCAGTGCATATTCTCTGCTTTTCCTCCTGTGGAAACCCCTCCCCACCTTTTCAATGATTTATTTATTGAGGAATACTCCATTTATCTTTTCTTATGTTAGAAAGTTAATAGTTAAATTAACATGATTCTTCAACATGAGAATGAAACTGAGTCTATTTAGTATATGCTTAATTCTAAATAGGTTAAATATATTTAGTATTTCTAAATGAACTTTATTACTATATCTTACCAATTGTTTCCAACATGGCTTTTGCTTAATTCCCACTTCACCAGATGTTAATTAATATAAAGTCTTCCTAAAAAAGAATTGGGAGAAAGGAGATGAACAATTTTAAATAAATATTATAAAAATGATCTCAATTTTATTGGTCACTCTCAAAGAAATATCCAAGACAGAAAGGAATCCATTGCAATTACAAATCAATTTTAATTCTGGTAGAAATACATTGAAATAAGTAAAAACTTCATCACAATACAGTGAGCTACATAAAACTTTATTCCCAACGTATGTACTTTTTTGGGTCATAGCAATGTCATTGCTATTTTAGCACAGAAAGCTTTAACAATGGCTCCTGTTTAATCATGTTATATGAAATAGTATCTGGTATTAATGTAAATGCAGTTTCTGAATTCCTCTATGAAGAAAAAAGGTTTAGAGAAAGAAAGATGTTAAGAAAAAAGAAGTGGAAAGCTATGTAGTTACTTTTCCTGAATCTCAGTCCCTATGCAAGATTTTTTAAATATTAGTGATCCAAAGAAAACATAAATCTCATTAATATCTGAAACTATGATACACCTATGAGAAGCAAACTAAATGTTAAAATGTTATCATCAAGATAAAACATGTTTTCGTACCAAGAGGCTCTTAGCCCAGAACAGCTGTCAACCTTCATCTGACTAATCCCCTGGATTTTAAAGTTCTGTTATCTATCACATACTATTTTAACTATTTTACTAACATTCATCATTTCATCAAAAAGGTAACATGAACCACTAATCTCGTCTACCAGCTAAGACTTCTCTGCAGATATAATCTCCAATGAAAAGTTTCATGTGTTCATCAACAGTCCCATTTCATAAATCCTTTTTAGATAAATACCTCAGAAACTATAAGCTCATAGCATCAGATTAACCAACATGCAATGCCAAAGATAGCCAGTTCCATAATAAGCTTTACCTCAGAGCTGTTAGTGACTTTCAAGGCTTGCTAAAGCTAACACTGATATCCAGCCTAAGATGTTCATTGGATATCACAAAAGAGCAGCTTCTCCTCATGAGGTATGTAGAGAAGCTTCTTGCTAATTTTACGACAGCTAGAAAATGCTAGGAAAACAAGTTTCTAATCTGTTCCTACTAAAAAAAAGAAAGTTCTGGCAATCACTGAGATAATGTATATATGTACATATGTATGCATGTTAAGTATGTATTTTATATAGCTGCCTGCCTTACATATGTGACTCTAGGCGGCTTACAATGAAAAATAGAACATGAAAACTTAGAGCAGCCAAGCATCATTCAACCAATTAACTAGCCACAGCCAGGAGTCAGGAGTCAGGGACAAAACCAACTTTTCAAGGCCTGATGGAAGGTCAGCAAGGATGGGACCAATTTACGGTAATCTCAGGAGGGATGGTGTTTCAAAGGGCAGGTGCCAAGGCAGAAAAGGCTCTGTTTCTTAGCCCTGACAGTTGGCATTTTTTAGCCAATGGTATCCAAAGCATGCCCCTCCTGCCAGATTGGATAAAACAATTTGGGAGAGACAATCAGGGAGTAACTCAGTCCCAAGTCATTAAGAGTTTTAAAGGTAACAACCAGCACCTTGAAATATACCCAGAACCACACTGGAAGCCAATGTAATGATGTTACATGCCCCAAATAAACAAGACTAGTTTGTGATAGATACCAGAAAACATAGAACAGTTAACGTTTGTTTTGTATCCTCTTCATTGATTATTGATTAGTATCTAAGCCTGTGATGATGAACCTATGGCACGCAGAGCCTCTCTGCGGGCATGCGCGCCATTGCCAGCTGCTCTTCTGGTTTCTGGCATGCCAGCTAATCTTCGTGTGTGCCGGAGCCCCGGAAACCTGAAGACCAGCTGGCCAGCGTGCAGGAAACCCAAACATCAGCTGGCTGTCATGCACATGCACACCAGCCAGCTGGTCTTTGAGCTTCTGGGGCTGCGGTGCATACGCACGTTCCGGTTTGGGCACTCAGTGCCAAAAAGGTTCGCCATCACTGATCTAAGCAAACTGCAAGCCCTTAGCTGAGGTCTTACTATGACCTCAGCCATGACTACCATGGAAACTGTCACATTAAGACAGGTGTTTCTCTACTTAGCTAGTGAGGCCATCATCCATAATTTACAGAGCCAAGATATGTAAGGCCAGCACACAACTCTTAATTATTTGTGCTCTTTTTTATCCAACTTGCTGCCTCAGGAAATACATCTGGCTCCATCAATGTATCTCTTTCACCATCAGATAATTACTGTACATTTGCACTGTATTGTTTTCATAAAAAGTTTTGAGACTTCAGCTTCTGGCTGATTCAATTCTGGATCTATTAAATTTGTGTTTTCATGGCTTATGTGAACATAAGTAGGTATGAGCACAATTATATGTTATTTGATTTAAAACATGTTCATTCTCCTTCAGCTAAAAGTACTGTTTCTAATTCAATGAAAATACATAAATAAAAATATGAAGTTTTTAAAAAATCATTGTTTTGCATTTGCAATCTAGAGAAAACATATATACATACAAGTGATAACACAAAATTATTTTTTAATTATTTATTTGTTTAAAGAATACAGCTGTTCCACTCACAACTTGCAACTCTGGGCAAAAAAACTATACATTAATTAAAAAAAACAATTAAGTCAAACATTAAATGCAACACAAAATCAATATAACAAAACATGATTAATACACAGCCAAGACAAATACCACTTCTTAAAACAAAATGGGCTCTTTCACTATCTTGTTCCAATGCACAGGAAACAAACCGGCTCTTTCTCAACTTAACAAAAGTTAGTGGACTCATTCCAAAGGGCAGGCCCAGGAAGAGAAGATCTTATCTCCTAGATCAGGAGTCCCCAACCCTGGTTTGTTGACCGGGACCAGTCCGCGGCGTGCCAGAAACCAGGCTGCACAAACAAGCAAGAAAACCCATGGAACCAATCTCAGGTGCCCAAAATATTGGGCACCACTGTCCTAGACCCAAGGCTACATTGCTTTAAAAATGGACTTTGAGCATGTCCACAAGCATCTTTGAATCTTTGTTCTGTAGGGAAAAAGCATCAGATAGAGAGGAGGGAAGTGGAATTTCACTGAATCTATATCATCATCAGATACTGGAGACTGATAATAAGAGTCATAAGGATGGATCATCTGATTTGAAATGCAGAAACAAACAGCGATAGCCTTTCAGTGCATATAATAACATTTAGATGCTTTACGTTATGTACTGGTTGAATGATGCTCCTAAGTGCCAGTATCTTTGGAAAGCCCACATTATTTCAGATGTCTCTTCCTATTTGATCAACAGCAAGTTGAGCAAGTCACCTAGTTAAGTATATTCCCCTGGATCTAAGTGGGCTATTGCAATCACCATCATCTTTGTGAATTCACTGGGAACTGAACACAAGTGAATTCACTGGGAATTAAACACAAATGGAAGAACCATGAACAGATGAACTGTTAGTATTCTACAGTATGCTCCTGGTGTTTGAATTCTTGTATATAACCTGTGAGGCTGGATCATTTGGGGGGCGGGGGGGGGGCTTTTATGATGGATTTCAGTGTTTCCATCCAAACTTACTATTTGATGTCACTCACTTCAGATCCAGGATGTTAAACCATTCTCTGCTCTTCTTAGGAACAAGAGTATGGAATATCAGCCCAAGAATGTGTCATCTTTGGGGATTGGATACTTGTACAGTCAAAAGATGATTTAAGCCTTCAGGATGTTTTGTTGCCTTATGAGTGAATGAAGAATGAGGCGGAGCAATATTGATATAGGCTGGTGAATTTTATGATATGGCCCTATGAGACTCTGTTTAGGAAACATGCATCATTATGACAGATGGATGGGTTCCATTAGCCTCTTGCATACACAGAGGTTGTAACTATTGCTGCTGTTGTCTGCATATTTGCTCTGGATGTTAGCGGAAGGCATTCTTCCCCAAACTGAAGCTGAGGCTGATGTGATTTGTTTTGGAAACTTTGCCTCTTCCAGAGTAAGATGAGTGTTTTGAGTCAGGGTTCTGCTACAACTGAGGAAATGGAAGATGTAGCTTGATAGCCTACAGACCTTGCTGTGTAACATTTTAGATTAGGGGCAGGCCGTTTGTTTTGTCCTATTTTCAATTAGATCTTACAGACTTTCTTACAAAATTTTGAGAAGTCTTTTTGTTTTTAAGCCTAATAAATTCGAGCACTCGCTATTAATCTTTTTTCTTGTCTAGGAACCATTCACCTTCCTCCTTATCTCTCTAGTTCTGAAGGGAGGTGTCTGAATCAGGTGTGATAAGGGGTGGCAACTGGGTTCTTCTCCATTTGTTTGCTTGCCTCTTGGCTTTCTGATGGCAGCCTGAGCCTCAATCTCCAAGGTGAGAGTCTGGATGAAAAATGGGGAAGATGTAGGACAGTTTCCTTCTTCCTACACTTTGATCAAGTTATAGAATTCCAGAACGCTGTTTTCCAGGTATTGTTGTCATTTTGTTCTCATCACAACAGTGGCCAGGAATTTATTATTTATTTATTATTTAAATTTATATGCCGCCCTTCTCCCGAGGGACAATATAGGACATAGAATTATAAAATTAAATAATTTAGATTAAAATAATTTAAAAAACAGAGAGAAATTAAGAAACCTGATCCCATCAGCAGATCTGATTAAAAAGCCATGTCTTCAGATCACGACGGAAGGATAGGAGGTCAGGGGCAGTCCGGAGGTCAGTGGGGAGTTCGTTCCAGAGGGTTGGTGCGCCCACAGAGAACGCCCTCGCTCTGGGCACCACCAGCCGACATTGTCTAGCCGATGGAACCCTGAGGAGTGCAGCCCTATGTGAGCGCACAGGGCGGTGGGATGACGGCAGAAGGTGGTCCTGAATTTCTGAGTAGTGGGAGGCTAGGGGGCTTTTTAAGAATAATAATTTGGTGGAGCCAACTGAAGAGATGGATTGGATCTGGAACACCAAGTCCCAAGTTCCATCTTCTCTGTTGCCCAGGCTATCTAGCCATGGAAGAATGGCAATGATCCCTAGGACTTTTAAACATCATGCCACTTGTGGCTAGCAACCTAACAATCCCTGACATCAAGGGAGTCCTTGATGGAGCTATAGGTATGTATACACCCCAGTGAAAACTGGATCAGAATTGGGGAAAAAAACAATGTCAATAACTTTTCTAGCCCTGCTTTTAGTGCGAGTCTGAAGCAGATACACACTGTTGAACATTCTGGGTCTGATTTGGGATACAAGCATTAAACTCAGTGCCATTTTAGGACAATGATTTGACTGTTAAAAAGAAAACAGCAACAAAAGGAATTTAGCATAATGCAATATATCATACTAATGAGAAAATGCAGTGGTGACCACGTAGTGCCATTTCAAAGTTGGTTTAATTTTAAGACAATCTTTGTGTTAGAAAAAGGTACCATCTCTATAAATATTATTTTGGCTCTTAATGTCATTCTATTTGCTTTTTAAATACAACCATTCTCCATTTGAAAACACAAATATGATAGATCTTCACTAGCGTTCTATAGCAAACCATTTTAAGCGGCCTTTGTAAAGGACCATATTTTTATCACTCACATTTTTAATTTTTATACTTTCTTCTAATGTGCCAAAAACCATCAAGGCAACATACAAATCTCTCCTGCCTCCTATCCTCCTTTAAAAGGGTGCAACTAGTCTGCAAAATACAAGAATTACAGTTTACACCTGACGGATACCAAATAACACAATCTGGATACAATAGCTTTTGCAAATGCAGGAAAGCAAAGCACCATGCAATTAAAGTCCCTATTTATATCAATATTGACAAATTATCTGCCTGAAAATACGTGCTTATAATTTAATTTACTTCTGAGTTAAACTTTTTGTTTTTTGCCTGGACCTTTTATAACTTAATCTGTGATCTTACTGGAAGAGCAAACAAGATGGTGAAAGCCTATGTCGTAACACAAAATATGCCACTACAGCGAACCAGCATAAACAGCAAGATGCCAATGAGCTAAATTCTGTAGCTTAATTTATTGGGTTACCCAGCATTATGCCTGTAATTTTACTGCATAGTTTTGCCATTTGCAAAAAAGAACAAATATATACTAACATCCATTAATATGCTGACATTTATTTTGAATTTGATTAATTTTTTTAATGGATTCTACCTTGTAAAGAAATAGAAGAGAGCTTTATAGCCAAGTCATACTGAAAACCTGTTTGTTATATGTAAATGTTAACAAAGTATGTCTCTTAAAAGACATGCTGCTTTAATGCAATATATTTAATGTTAGTTATTTCCATTATGCTAATGTAAAAATGCATTTATACATGAAAAAATTCATATACTTAATTTGAAGCATAAATCTATTTTATATAAATATTTAAAGGCTCTATATTATTTATTTAAAAAATTCCCAAGTTATTTGATATACTATGTTTTCTAAATCCATGTCTTAAAAACAGACAAACAAGAGGCACCCTATTTCTTAGAAATGTTTTAATGTTCTAGTGATCTCCATAGCACAGCATTAAAATATGCTTATTCTATAATTTCACTGATAATTATACATTGTGTATCATCAAAATTCAACTACTGCATACAAACAAGTTTTACCTCTTCTTTCTGTACTTATTATAGACAGAGATATATACTGACATACTGAAATGTAGCTTTGCCTAGACTATTCTCGGTTGAATTTAACAAATATTCCTAAATCAATGCATCCAAGCCAATGGATTGTGGGACTATCCAAGAAATAGTTAAATGGTGGAGAATATTTTTAGCCCAGAGTTTGAAATTAAAAGGTTAAGGGCCTTGCCAAGAAAATAAAGAGTGCCTGATCAAGATTATTTAAGGATTCATAATGTCTTAATTCAATGTAGTCCTACTATGAAGACTTCAGTTTCCCCACTCTTTCAATTAATAATTCAAACAATTACTAATGAAGTATATTTTCCATTAATGAGATCCCAGAATGTTTGCTATGTTGGATTAATATGGAGTGCAGATGTAGCAGACTTGCCTAATGTTTGTCACTCTACAATTGTATTCATAAATTCTATTCTAATGTGATTACATCTGAAATAATTATCAGTTTCTTGATTATCTACTCTTAGTTATTGAAGAAAAACCCAACTCCACCTACAGCTACTCGCCGGGGTGGGGGAAAGTATGAAATGCATCTTATCACTATTTCTAGTTATCATAAACATAGGAGGGGGACAACAGACTCAAGCTTCAGGCTAAACAGACTAAAGTCTCAGGCTTCTGCACTAAATAAAGTCTTTACTTTTCCTCCAATTTTAATGCACTGTAGTTCAAAGATGCAGTTCTCGATTTATATCCTTTTTCCCAATTATTTTACAGGGGGAAAAAAAAAAACTATGAAAAGCTCCCGCCTAAAGGAGGATGCTGTTTTTAATCTGCATAATTGACTCCAACCCACTGAAGTGCGCATGCAACCCAGGACACATCTCCCTCCCTTTCTCAGCCATACAAGTTCTTTTTCACTTTGTGACGGTGCTTAAAACAGAGGCCGGCTGATCCACCATATACATATACATACACACAACACATACACATCCATACTAAAGCACTACTCAAGACTATGCCACACCAGGGTTGTGGAAGGATAAAGTTGCAGGACACAAGTGGGTGAGGAGTGGGGGGGGAGCGGGGAGGGTCTTATATAAACTGCCAAGCTAGAAGGAAGAAGTTGGGGAGGGGAAAGTCATACAATATTAATTCAG
>JANHFM010001454.1:0-12133 GCA_032468115.1 Grayia smithii | reverse complement strand
AAGGAGAGGAAAGAGGAGGGCAGGGCAGAGGAGGAGAGGAGAGAAGAAGGCAGAGGAGAGGAGAGGGGAAGGGAAGGGAAGGCAGAGGAGGAGAGAAGGGAGGGGAGGGCAGAGTTTTCTTCAGAAGGTACAACGCAACAGCAATTCTAATCATGACACTGTTTGCCAAAATGCTGTGAAAGGTCACCTCCCTAGTTACAATTTTCTACGACAAAACTCTTCCTACTAGTAATCATCTGCATGCTTGAAAAATGTAATGAGCGGAAACCAATAACAAGAGCTGTACCTTTTCATTATTTTAGCCTGCAGCCTAATCAGATGAAGCCATAGCTGAATCCTGGAGACTTGGAGCTTAGTACTCCTTGTCCCTCAGTGACGTCCAGTGTTCACAGGGTCAGCAAGGAGGAGAAATATGAAAGCAGCTGCCGTTGGAGCAATGATAAGTGTTTTGATGGATCAGGAATGGTGACCTGATCTCCACAGCACACGTATGAATAAGGGAGCAACGAGACTTTCAAGGTTTATTATGGTTTGTGGCACAATCGGCCAGATGTATTCAGAATGCATTTGGCGTTTTTATCCCCTTATCCTTCCCAAGGCAGAGATCCCAGAGATCTCTTCTGGGATTGCACTCAAGACGCTTATTACTATTGGTAGTATCTTTGCTTTCTTTTGCCACAATTCTATTTTTATTTGTAGATCTTTGTATTTTGTTATCTTCTCCAGTTGTTTTGCTTCTATTCTACTATATCCAAGTGCTGCCACCACATCCATTATCCAGACTTTTTTTGGTCTTTCTTATCCGCAGTTGTTAAGTCTGGCGTGTTATATGGCAGGTATTTGTCTGTTTGAATCCTAAAGTCCCAGAGCAATTTACGGTAGCTTCTTCGTTTGCTATGATTTTCTCTATTTTATGGTCCCACTAGTTCCCGCTTGCAGACAAATGGTATTTCTATTATGATTAGTCACAGTCAGCCAGATGTTCAGACTGAATTTGGCATTTTTGTCCTCCTATCCAGTTGTTCCCATGGACCTAGGATTGGCAGATGTTGATGTTTGATGTGTGTTACAGACACCATCACAGGATGTAAGCTGTTCCAAGCAAAGCTGCCTTTTGCAATTGATTGATATGGTGAATTTGTCAATTCAAATGGCACTTACATGCTGCTCCAGATGTTTTCAGATTACTATTATGTATTTTTATATACAATTGTATTGAAATTATAAAAATATATAATACAAGTGAAAATGGTTGTCTATGGAGATTTTCAGTCATCTGGGTTGTGGTTGTCCCATAGGTGCTTTTTCAAGAGGCTTTCAGTTTTTTCTTTGAAGACATTTCACTTCTCATTCAAGGAACTGAGGAAACTTCTTGGAAGAGAAGAGAAACGTCTTCAAAGAAAAACAAGAAAGTGCAGTTGCTTCTTGATAAAAGCACCTTTGGAACAGGTGAAAATGGAGATTGTAGGGGTTGTAGGGAAATGAAGAAGGGAAAGAGACAAATGTAAGGTACAGGAGGAGGAAAAAGCATCAACTTCCAATTCTCTTCAGTAAAATAAAGGTAATAAAATTATAACCTCAAGTTTTTACTCTTGCATAGTTAGTACAGGTAGTCATCATATTATGATCATAATTGAGCCCAAAATGTTTGTTGTTAAGTGAGACATTTGTTAAATGAATTTTGCCCCATTTTTGTTAAATGAATTACTGCAATTATTCAGTTAGTAACAAGGTTGTTAAGTGAATCTGGTTTCCCCACTGATTTTGCTTATCAGAAGGTTGCAAAAGGTGATCACATGATCCCAGGACACTACAACTGTCATAAATACATATCAGTTGCCAAGTATCTGCATTTTGATCATGTGACCATGGGGATGCTGTGGTCATAAGTGTGAAAAATGTTTATAAGTCACTTTTTTCAGTGCTATTTCAGTGCACTGCAACAAACTGTTACAAACTGTTGTAAGTCAAAGACTACTTGTATGTAACCGCTATTTCTATAAGAACAAACTTATCTGATCAGTAAATCTCAAAGTCAGAATTTAATATTTTCTGTCTTTATATAAAATCTAGAAGAGGTTATTTTAAGGAAGAAAATTGGATGCATTTTTAAAAAATTAAAGCAGTTAACTTGGACATCTCTGCTAGTCATCCTTTCGAGGTAGGTAAACTGAGGACCCAGGTTGTTGGGGGCAATAAGCAGACTTTGTAATAATGCCGCTTGGGGGGGGCAATAGCCCTAATAAGCAGGCATATACAAAGAATGAAGGGATTTGCTAAGCACATTAAGTTGTGCTCAAAAAATTGTAAGCCGCCCTGAGTCTCCGGAGAAGGGCGGGGTATAGATGGAATTAGAAACAAAAACAAAAAAACAAAATTGGAAACAAGGATCAAAAACATGAAAATATTACAGAAAACTAAAAAAAAAAACCAACCAAAACCCTCTGCTTTAATCATTGGCGATTCCCCCCCCCTGATTTTGTAATCAGCGAAAAAGAACCCCAAAAAAAGAAGACAGGAAGAAATGTCACACGGATTACTCACATCTGTTGGGATGTGCATTAGTGGAGAGAAAAGAGAAATTAAAATGTAATTCTCTTTAAGTTAATTTATTTCCTTTAGTAAATGTCTCCTCCAGCTGTCTGTAAGAGTTTATGAAATAGCTGCACTGAAATTATTATCATGCAAGAAAACCGCACAGCTTTTAAAAAGAGGTAGCAATTTTTCAATATTGAAACTGAAATATATACATAAGTAAAAAAAAGAAAAGAAAAGTAATGCCAGAGCCTGAAACAATATTTCCATAATGAAAATCTGTAACTCAGATTCCTGGTATTCACAACAATGTGGAGAAAACTTAGCAACAACAGGTAGTGTCCTGCCAGACTTGATGGGTGGTAAATCTTTGGTTGAGTTATGATCTAATATAAGAGTCTAGAGGACAGAAAACTGAATACAAATCGGTGGAAATGGAGTAACCATCACAGTTACGATCATGAGCAACGTGCGTTCTTCGGAGCAGACACAAAGATCAGTAGGTTACCCTACTGTCATAATTTATGATATGAATGAGGGTCCAAATAATACTTTTATCCCAGCAACTCCTAAAATTGCTTTTATGACCAGTCCTGGACATAGTGATTGTGGCTAAACTGGAGCCCAGCTGTTGCCTTAGTATTAGGAAAGTCATATGGTGACTTACATTCTTATTTAAGTCTTCTTAATTTTAACTATTTTTACATTTATCTTTTTACAATTTTGTGAGCCACCCAGAATTGATGGGCAGCATATATTCTCCTTTATTTTTTTACTGCTTTGGGTGTTGAGGGAAATACTTAGTTCTGGTTCTTGCTCTTCTGCTGAATGGATGGATGGATAGATAAATGATCTTTCAAATTATATCATTCCCAATATTTTTTTAAAATCATAAACATGTGATTTATACAGGCTTCAGTTGTGAGATTATGAAGATTGTGTCTATGATCTTGTTCTAATTGTAAGGTGAAAAATGGAGTCACGAATTCAAGATCTCTACCCAATCCAAAACCTTTACCTAGTGACAAACGTTTCATATACCACCTGGTCTAATCCTCCATTAGATCCCCCCCCCCGCTTATTTCTATGTAGCCATGTTCTGAGTAAATAATATAAAACAGAACAGTTCTGATGAGGTTTGAAGGAAGGGTTAAGAATTAAATGATTCTTTTTAATCTACAACAGGGGTGTCAAACTTGCCGCCTGCAGGCCAGATGCATCATGCGATGGCCATGCCCCCGGTTTAGCAAAGGGGGGAAAGCCACGATATGTCACGGGATGACAACGGGATGCCACGAGTTTGAAACCCCTGATCTACAAGAATTTAAGCCACACTTCAAGAAGAGGTACCAAAGTCAGACCTATCTTATATTTAATTGATTACTTATTAATTTATTATTGCTAGATTAAGGGTTTCATTAAATTCAGTATAAGGATTTAATTATTTAATACAGTGGTGGACACCTTTCAATAGCTAATGATTGCAGTTAATCTTTGGGGAAGTAGGGGTATAAAATATTTTCTTGGTTTAATTATCTTATGAGTCTTCTAAGGTTTAATTTGAAGGTGAATCTCACTAAAAGATACACTGCAGTTTGCTTTCTTCAGTCTTTGCAGGTTGATCACCCCTGCCTTTGTACCCAATATTTTCTTAATTCTGCCTGACATATGAAATCCACATATTTAATTTCTGTCCAGCTTGACATTTTTAAAACAGGCATCTCTGACGTATATGCCTTTATATATTTCTAGATGATGAAGATCAAATATTTCTTTTATCTCACTCAATATGATTTATGTGAGTCAGACAAAAGCCAGGCATTTTAAATAAAATTAAATTCCACATAAGTTCTAAAGTATATGTAGCGCCAAAACAATTACTGGTGAGCACAACCTTCCTAAGATATGGCCTCTGGGCATATTCTGTAAACTGTAATTCTGTTTGTCGCTGATAGCATTCCTCTTTCTTACATTCCAGAAATTTCCAAATCTTTCTCTTCCTCACCACGTGACCCCAGGACCCAGCATTGTCGATATCAGAGTTTTCTAGAAGGACCAACAAAGTATATTCTCTTCCATATCACTCATTATACTTGATAATCTCTGTTTTCTTTTCAAGTAATGCCAATGTTGGCAGACTCAGAGCTCTGGGCCCAGAAACTATCTGTTTAATCAAAGCAGGAGATTGCCAAGGTGACTGAAGCATAAACTGTTAGGACCACCTGTAAGGGCAGGAATGTTTTTCATTTACCAGATGAATTTCTGACAAGACCACCTGCAAAGCAAGAGCCAATTGGTGCCAGATGTTAGGGGTTACTTCTGATCAGACTAGGGTAATACTAATCTTTTATAATTTCACACCATTGTTAAATAGTTTTCAAATGAACATGCTTTTTGCATGCTATATTGTCGTATCTTATGTGGGATCCAATTGTATCAAATAAATAAAGGCCTCACAAATCAGAATGAAGTGTCATTGGCATAGCAAATTGTAGGGTTTTTTTAGTAACAGAACCCTTTTCTATTTGTTGCTTGGGCTAAGATCATCCACCATTTTAAATTATTTCTTTATTCATCAAAGTTGAGTAGATAAGCAACAATTGACTAGATCTGTACAACAGGCTAAACCCAAACTAAACAAACCAACTTAGAGCTTAGAACAATATAAGAAGCCTCTCTTATCCTGTGGGAACAATGTGAGACTGAATTCTTGAAATTGAGAACTAAAAAAGAATTCTTATAGTTGACACTAATGGGGAGACAAAAATTTCAGAGAAATTTGGATCAATATTTGAGGAGGAAATAACTTCCAGGGAGGTAATGGCAGACAGCTGAAGATAGTTCTGCAGAGGGAAACTCACAGGCACAGCAGGAAGAGGACCTGGTAAATGGACTGGCTCTTTGGAATTCCTCTTTGGAACAAAGACAGGACCAGGATTGCTTACATGTGCTCCATTCAGAGGTTCTCCACAAGAAGTTCATAACACACCAGTCTCTGGTGCTTTTAGAGTTCTAGAAGCCAGGAGATAATCATCCCACATAGTCTGCACTTCGGAGCTTTCCATGGACATTGAATTTGCATACTTTCTTTTTTAATCACCTTAGCAAATTGCTTGTTAATAGTTTTTGATGTTAAGAACCTTCAGAAGCACATGTTTCATTACATCAGGTCAGTTTCTTTCTATCCTTGAAGGAAAGCTTCAAAAGAAAACTGTTTAATTTTGAATAAACAGCAAAAGGATAACTAGAATGTTGTTTCTGAAAAGTTATAAATATATTAAGGGACCAGTTGGTCTTGAATACATATTTCCTGTGGGTTGTTTATAATTTTACAAATACCGGTTTTTGTGTGTGTGTATCTGTGTCTGTGTGTGTCTGTGTGTGTCTGTGTGTGTCTGTGTCTGTGTCTGTGTGAAGATTTTAAAACTAACTCTAAGAAATCATCCCATGGGAAAGTGTTATTGATTAGAAAAAATACATGATATAAAGCAAATTTCAAGCTTCACTAAGAGGAAACCTGAGACAACTGAAGATGAGAATTCAAGAACAAATTATCTATTAATACAATGGATGAACAGTATTTGACTGTGGAAAAATTCAAGGCTATGTGGAAACAATGCACTCAGATATTATACTTAAGAGTATCTACTATTATAAAAACAGATTTAAAAGACACTACAGAAGAGAAACAGTTTTTACTGGACAAAATAGAAACTGATTTGCATGAGGATCTGATTAAAACTGCTAGATTACAGGAATGATATGGAAAATATACCATACTTACAAATGAAATCGACTATTGCCAATAAATTAAAGGGGATATAGAAATAATAAATCAGAACAGTGACTTGGATAATTTTCTTATACTGGATTTATAAAAGAAACATTTTAAACAAATGCAGAGTAAGAGGTAAGAGACAAAGAGAAAATGATAAATCAATTTGTGGATCATTATTTGAAGAAATCAAATGTCAAGTGTTTTAAAAGTAAACAAAAGGAATATAAAATGGATTTACTTGATCAAGGTTAAAAATACGTTTTTGTTTTTTGTAGCATTTAGTAACCTTTTTTTAAAACCAGGACCATTGTCAAAGCTTTAAAGATTTGTTTATTAATAAATATAGGGTATGTGAAGAGATTTCTTGTGCTGTATTTTTAGAGAGTGATGTTACTGTCTTAAAAGTAAAGGAAATAAATATAAAACTGTTTTATTTGGTTAAGGTTAAATTATATAATGATATATTTAATATGAGTGATGAGATTTTATAATTTGTTTATTGATAAAAGATAAGATATCCGAAGAAAGTATCTTTTATTGAGCTAACAGGAGGTAATAAGTTACTTTTTTATTTATATATTTGTTGGTTAAATTTGTTTGCTGCCTATCTTGTTGTGCTTGTTTGAAAGAAGAGGGGAGTCATTTATTTATATATCCTTTTATTTTTTAATTATTTTTGCACTTTTTCTACTTTTTATATTTTTCTTAGTTTGTATTAGTTTTTAATCCTTGAATTTGTAAACTTTAACATAAATTATTGTAAAAAAAATTAAAGAGGGAACAAACAAATATAGCAAGACTTCCTCCATTACTATTTTTTTATGGAGATAGTTGTTCTTATTGCCATTTTAAAATTTTAGTTAATTAAAAAGTTATTGCCGTTGTTTTTACAGCCTTACTATTACTGCAAAATTGTCTACTATTACTGCAAAACACTGGCAATGAGTTTACAGTATTTTGCTGCATCATATATATTTCCCTTGAAAATAACACTACAGCAAATACAGTCTCTTTCTCAAAAACATCTAACAAGAAATAATAATGCTAGCCACCAGTTTTTGGAATAGGCTTATTACTACATCTAATAAAGTCCTACTTTTTCCTATTTTGTGTTTCATTTTTGCAAGTAGATCTACGATTATAACTTGAAAACTGCAATATCAGTTATAAATTGGAACCACAGATGAAGATGAGGGAGAAACTGTCCATATTATTGAACACATTGTCATCATCCAACCATCAAGTGTTCAGTGAAGATAATTTATGCTCATGAATTGTGTATAACAAACAAAAATGGAATTCTAAACCTAGGAGTAAGGAGTGCATGCATAGGTGTGAGATAGAACTTTGTTTGGAAAAGACCCCAAGTTTTCTGACCATCAACTGCAGCAGTGGTGAAATCCAATTTTTTTTTACTACCGGTTCTGTGGGTGTGGCTTGATGGGCATGGTGTGGTTTGGTGGGTGTGGCAGGGGAAGGATACTGTAAAATCTTCATTCCCACCCCACTCTGGAGCCAGCCAGAGGTGCTATTTGTCAGTTCTCTGAACTACTCAAAATTTCTGCTACCAGTTCTCCGAACTGCTCAAAATTTCCGCTACCGGTTCTCCAGAAACTTTCAGAACCTGCTGGATTTCACCCCTGAACTGCAGCCATTAAATAAATTTGATGCTGACAAGAAATAAAATTTATTTCAGATATTTCAAATTTATTTCCCGGAATATTAATATAATATCTAGCTATATTTCATCTTAGCTTATTGAAAGCCTTAATATAAAGCATTAGGTAAGAGCGGTGAACTAGAAAGTTACTAATTCAAATTTCATTTGGTCACAAACTCACTGGGTGGTCCCATCTTAAGATGAAAAATCATTTCTCCACAGATTTCTTTGGAAGCAAATGTGGGGAGGTTGCTTCCAGAAGAATCAAAAGCTGGACGAATGTGAGCACAACTAAATCATTTATCTTCTGAACTTATTTACAACTCATTTTGAGTAGTATATTTCTCATGCGACTCACTATGCTTCTACTCTCTTCCTAACTCATCCAGAATGAAAATAGGAAAAAAAAAACAGAACAGATGCCATATTTCTTTGCTAACAATAATAACATCGGTAATTACTATATATCGTTCAATCTTTTTTTAAAAAAAAATATTTGTGATCAGTTAATTTACAGATCCCTCCATCCAATGATTCTTTTGCTGAATGACATTGAGATGATAACTGATTTTTTTTTCTTTCGCTTGTGTCTCTCCTGATATGTTCTGAAAGATGGTAGCAAACCCAAGGCCACCCGCTGAAATTTATGGTTGAGTAGGAATTAAATGCATGATAGAAGAAACACATGTTTCTTATTTTATTATGTAGGAATGGTGTTTTAAGAAGATTACCATAGCAACTAAGGTAAATATTGTGAATGATTTCTCTAGTAATTTGGTAATTTCTGGAGATTTTGGATTTTTGAGCAACATTTTCTCAATTTTCTTCTTGTGGTAGTATTAGCCAAAAAAAAAAAACCCAACCCACTAAGAAATAAGAAATTATAATATACCAGCCTGACTTCTTGTTTTGAATTCCAGATTTACCCAGAAAGGAATTTGCAGACTTGAATTCAAGATTGAGAAGGTAGTTGGTTTAGTTTATGAATCAAAATGGGAAGAGGAATTAGAAAATCCATCCCTATGATAAATTAAAATTTTATATTATTTGTGGATGCAAAAAAGCAGTATAGCAAGGGAAATTATTTCTTCATTTTAATTTTTTTTACTGTCATTGTTAGGCCAGTAAGATTCTGAGAACTTGAACTAGGGAATTTTTTTATTATTATTATTTAAATTAGATATTAAATGTTGTATATTATAAACTTAATTCGTAAGATGTTGAGGATTCTGACATCTGCAAAAAGAATAAATTAATAACAAGGTGTTTACTTGGAATATCCCAATATTTGAATTGGGATTTATAGTGGGATTTATAGTGAAGGTCCCTAAAGGGAAAAAGATTATTCCTTTGTATTGTAATTTCATTAAAACTTACAATTAAAAAGTTAGAAATACAAACAAACAAAAAATAGAAAATAGAAAACACAGAAAATTAAAAAAATTGAAAACAAAGAAAAAGGTGGTAAGAAAACACAAAGAAATGTATAAAGAAATGATTTTCCCCTTCATCACAATGAGTTTAAACAATTTTAATAACTTATCACCTTTTCTTAAAATACAACAAATGATTTTTCTTCCTATATTCCATCTTTTATCTACCCTATTTCTTCCAAAATAAGACATCCCCTGATAATAAGCCTAATCGGGCTTTTGAGCGCATGGCAATAAGGCCAAGCTCTTATTTCAGAGTTCAAAAAAATATAAGACAGGGTCTTATTTTCAGGAAAACATGGTATAAACAAATCTTTAAATCCTCTTCATTCAGTTCTGATGAGCCATTAACAGATCACAAGAGATAACAACATATGTATTTTAATCTTGATCAAATACACCAACTTAATATTCCTTACTTTCAACAGTTTTCATTTTTAATCCCTTCAAATAATGTTCCAAAACTTGATTTCTTTTCATTTTTTGTGTGTCTCTTCTCACAAAATCCTTTAAATTTCTAACAGTCTCTTTTGTAAATCCAATATGGGAAAGTTATCCAAGTCAACTCTGTTGTTATTTTTATTCCCCTTTTAATTATTAAGACTTCAGACAGGTTGCGTGCTCCTTCTAGCATGGGAAAGGGTGGTGCTTCTTTGATAGAAAATGTTATAACCCCACATTTGAAAGAAGCAGTGGTAGATCCTCTCTTAAAGAAGCCATATGTTGATCAGGCTGATTTTTACAACTTTTCACTTCCTTCAATAAAGGTTTGGAGGAAAGGTTTGGGGAAGGTAGCGGAGAATTAGCTATAGAAGATGTTAAGAAAATGGATTATCTAGTTGCACTTCAGATTCATCTCAGACACAGTCAGCAGTGGGTTTCACATATTCTTACCACCAGTTCACCCTCTGTGAGGAACAGAGGTGGGTTTCAGCAGGTTCTGACCAGTTCTGGAGAATTGGTAGCGGAAATTTTGAGTAGTTCAGAGAACCATCACATACCACTTCTGGTTGGCCCCAGAGTGGGGTGGGAATGGAGATTTTACAGTATCCTTCCCCTGCCAAACCCACCAAATCATGCCACACCACCAAGCCATATCCACAGAACTGGTAGTAAAAAAATGTGAAACCCACTGCTGGTGAGCAAGCTCACTTCACATGCATGCACCTTCTATACATGCACTTTGCTTGCCCGCTTGCCTTCCAAGCATGCACCCAGCCTTGAAAACGTGGCTAAATAGGATGGCATTATGCCGGGGCAGGTGGACAGGCCTACCCGCAGTTGCCACTACTGGTTCACCTGAACCGGTACAAACCGGCACGAACTGGCTGAATACCACCTCTGGACACAGTACAGAAACAGTACTGGTTACTCTGATAAATGATTTCTGTCAGAACTTTAACTGAAGAAATGAAGTCCTGTTAGATTTCTTGGCAGCATTCTGTACTATCGATCATGGTATCCTTCTGAAAGAGTTTGGCATTCTTATGATGGCTCCATTCCTGCCTGATTAGGTGGTTCTAAGCAGGAGTCTTGGGGCATTGCAGCCCTTGATTGCTGCCATATAGATAGTTACAGGGCTCTCTCTACACTATTTAATGTCTACTTTAGACAAAGTGTCATCAATATGCCAATAACATTCCTTGCTTATTGCCACACCAGGAAGAACTAGAAATGCTGTAGAAATCCTGAATGGGTGCTATATGGTTGTTATGAAGCTGGGGAGAATTAAGCTCAGATTAAATCCTACCAAAATGGAGCTTCTGTTTGTAATCTTTCAGGCAATCCAGTAACATCTCTCCATTGAGTCCTTCGGGAGAGGGGGCGGCATATAAATGCGACAAATAAATAAATAAATTAGTGAGATGATGCTAAAAGAGGTGCTCAGTGGTTTTAGGGGTCCTTTTGGCACCTTCTGGTGGAAGCTGACATGATGACCAAAGGGGAATTTGTCCAGCTTTGTCTCATATACCCATTACAGCCTAGCAAGACTTGGCTAGATTACTGCAAAGGACTCTATGTAGGGCTGTCCACAAAGACAGTTCAGAAACTGCAGCTGATACCAAAGCTGATGGACAGACTAATAGAAGCAACACCTATTTTGAGGTTGCTGAATTGCACTTCAAAACTTTTAAAGCAAAGCATGAATTTGCATGTGGAGAAATGAGGATTTGGATGGCGTGGACATACATGACATTGCAGATGCTGAACATCAATTCAGTACCGGAATTATGTGAGTGTATTATGATGTACTTACCTCCAGTTCAAACAATCCAAAGTGATATGACCCATTCCAATGCATCAGAAATCTTCAATTACATCTTGCTAAATGGATCAATATTTGTCCTGCAACAAAACCTTCAGTGGGAGAAGGGTGGCAAAGCTGTGGCAAAATGATGTAAATAATACAAGACAAAACAAGAGGATTAAAAGACCTTTTAAAATGTACACACATTACTTTGAGTAATCAGTGCTTCATTTTGACTCAGTACCTTTCCTGAAATCAGGATTGACACACCTGAGATCATGAATGGCCCATTCTTCGTCCCAGCTGGTTCTGGTCAGTTGAGTCTGAATTGACATTTCCAAGGGATACTGTTTTGAATTTTGAATAGTGACTCAGCTTAAGCAACTTTGATCCCTGTGATTACTCATAGAATAGAATAGAATAGAATAGAATAGAATAGAATAGAATAGAATAGAATAGAATAGAATAGAATTCTTTAT
>JANHFM010001451.1:500524-515431 GCA_032468115.1 Grayia smithii | reverse complement strand
GGTTACTGCAAAATCCCCATTTCTTCCCGATCAGCTGGGACTCGGGAGGCAGAGAATAGATGGGGCGGGGCCAGTCAAAGGTTATATTTACCAGTTCTCCGAACTACTGAAAATTTCCACTACTGGTTCTCCAGAACTGGTCAGAACCTGCTGAATACCACCTCTGGTATACATGTCCATCAACACCATTCCACAAGATGAGGCTTCCTTAAATTGGATTTATTGCATTCTTTCTCTTTACAGATATACAACAATTCTGTTAATTTTATTTTATTTGTTAAGCTTGTTTACCATTTATTTCTCTTATATCCCATTGGTCAATCAAGGCTTTCATGTTGTTTAGTAATATGGGTAGTGTAACATTTTTAACACTAAACTCTAAAGAAAAGGTATGTCAGCAGTTAAAACACTTACAAGCTGCTTAAATATATTTGACTAAAAATCCAGATCAGTTGAATCTGATTTATAGGTCAGATATGCACACATGCACATACATAGAAAAACACATGCTTATTGTTAAAATTTTGTCCCTACAGGTACTGCAATGGCAGCTGGAGTCTTACTACAAAATGAAGCACCTTACTCTTCTCTGATAACCAGCAGCACAAACATGAATACAGGTAATTACTTTTTTAGTAGATGATGTTTAACAGATAGGACCAGTAGTGGATAATAATAGGGATGAGATATTGAATTTATCTAAACTCTGAATGCAGAGCTGAAATAGATTGTTTCAAATAGATTTTATAATTCCATCAGTTGAAATGGATTCAGGTAAAGAATCAAATAAAAAACATGAACAGATTTTATGAATAATTTGTCACTACTAATCCATGCCAAAATTGCTACAACCTTTCACCTTTGTTTTAGGATTCAGTGGAGGAAGATAAAGGAGTCAAGTGATAAGTATAGTGGAAATATTATTTCTAAGCATATAACAGCTTATTAATAACAACTCCTGTCATTTTTTTACCTTCATAATTCAGTTTTCTAGGTATTGCAAATCATCATTCTTATTTTTCCTCTTCCTGAAGAAAAATATTCCCTACAAGATGAATAAACTGTTTCATCATATGTAGACTGCCAATGTTCATGCCGAATGAAGCCTGGCGTACTGGCTCTCTGCTTTGTCTTGCATGGATAAAACTGTTTATGTAGGACAAGACAGGAAGCTAGGTCTCATTAATTTGCCCTATACAAAGCTGGTTAAACTGCCTCATGCCTTCCACCATTGAGTAAAACGAAGGACAACTGAAGGACCACAGCTCTTGTAGATGATCCAAACTTGACAATGGAAATGGAGTAGGGAATGGCCATAATTTTACAACTTTCTCACCCAATTTGAATGTTTTTGTTTGTATTAACCATATAGAGCAGGCTAGACCTGCACAATTTAAGAAGTGAAAGGGTCACATTGATAAATTAAAAATAATTATGGGCCACAAAGAAACAGCTTACATGCCAATCAACTGTCTGGCAAATATCTCATGTGCATATCTTTCACTTCTGCTGATATTATCTCCCAATTGCACTATGTTCATCTTACTTAATCAGTCTGTTTTCTTCACTTGTTGCAACACAAAAATTTATCTTACTTGATACTTAAAAACCATTTTACTGTGGATTTTAACACAAAAAATAAAAACCCCAATGTGATAACATCACAGTTTTCCCAATACATTTCTTAGCTATTTAGCTTCTTGTTTTTTTGCTTCATATATTTTCAACCTTGATATCAGGTTGGAAAATGAGCAACTGCGTCAGAAGGAATAGTGAAATAATTCTATGTATTAAAAGGTTAATACTGACAACAGAGGAGAACAAATATTCATTGTTACAATTTGTAATTCTGATTCATCTCTTTGGCAGAAGCTTTTAAGATCATTGAAATTTTTTACAAGTAATATAATCTCTTTGTGTTCATACAGATTTCCTATGACAGCTAAAAATTAAATTGGAGAACTAAGGATAATCTGCTTATACGTGTTCTCTTGTCGCAAACTTAGTTTAACAAAATAATCATGATTTTAAAATTCATTTAAACTAAATTTGTTTCTTTGCTAGTCCAAATATAGTAGCAATTTCAGGTTTATTATTTATTTCATGCAATATAGTCTTTCTTTGCATAATCAAGAATGTTAACTTGAACATTATGCAAAGAAAAAAATGTATCGCATGAACATATTCTGTAGATTTTCAGGAAGATAACATCTAAATGCAACTTGTCTCATAAAGGTTAATAAATTATTCTGCTTGTTTAGGTTTATTGCTTCATATTCTTTGCAGAAAATGACCAGTAATTGCCATCTCATTAAAATTATTACCTAACTCCCACATGATAATTTTGTCAGATGTTATTGTATGCATGAAAGCAATACCTTTTATTTTTGGTTATGGATTAAATTAATAGGTTTGATGCATAATATGAATAACATTTTTACCAGCTAAAAGTCATATTGTGTTCATTACGAATACTAAATGAAACAAAATGAAATGAAATAGGAGTGAAGATGTGAATTTATAAATAATATTAATAACAAAGTCATATGGCACTATAAAAATTACCAGGTTAGAATGGTGGTGTCATAGTCTCAAAAGGGTTACAAGATTTATGATTTATCTGATGCTGTTTGGTCCTTATTTCAATATTTTTAATAATTTTAATTCATACTAAACATGAACTAATAGGTTCTGTAGCTTTTGATGTGAACTGCTTATTTATGGAACATTAGCTACGGTATAAATGTCTTCATTTTATACCATACAAACATTAGGTTAATAATTATTTTTAATTAATTTCTATTTTAAACTATCACTTATTGTTACTTGTTGGTTTAATCTTTTGTGAGCTGCCCCAAGTCCCTCGGGAGAAGGGCAGCATATAAATACAATAAATAAAATAAAATAAATAAATATCTGATCCAAGACATTTTATTGTCTGATATAAAAATTCCAAATAGTGTCTTTAATGTTTAAGTGGCAATCTGATTCCAGGTTAGTCTATTTTTTAGAGGAATAAGAAGTAATTAAGTATTGTGTTACAGTATGGTCTAATCCACTTAGATTGTTCTTTAAACATTACTGTCTCTGATATTTATGTTTTTTGTACACCCTCAATAAATTGTGCTTTCATACAATTTGGAACCTCTTGGTAGCAGAGTCCCTATAAATTAGACGCAGACCAAAGTCTCCTGTGTCTGCCCCGAGTCTTCTATTGTATTTTATAGTTTTCTATGGAAAGTCCTTTTAAACTGCAGTCTACAATTAGAACAACTCTACGATATATTTTATCTATTTTGCCACTGAATATTTTACATGACTGCTGAAACACAAGAAGGGATTTTTTACATTTTCTTTTTACTTTTTTTTTAAAGTAAAGTTTGATTCTATTTATACCTTGAGAGATTGATTTGTCTCCTAAAGGAGTAGGCTAGTTTCCTTTGCCATATGTTTCAATGAATAAGACTAAGAGGCAGTGCTATAGAATTTATTTTTCCTTTTTTTCTTTTGACTTCATTTTTGTTATTTACTTATATAGATGCTTTGTGAGTCCTATGTGTCTTATACTGCAGGTTTGGGGGGGGGGGAGAAGGATGACAGGTAAAAGCACCTGCCCACCCACCCAGGAGAGAGATAGTGGAGGTGAGAACTACGAAACCACTTCACTAAGTCAGGAGGCAGAAATAGAGCAAGGAGTACTACAAAGGGAGCTTTAAGATTTTTACTTTATGAGTTCAATCCAATTCTTCCACTATAATTGTGAATAATGCTATGATTCTGATACAGCAGTTCCATAATGCCTGTTCAACATAGACATTTGTGAGTTAACATCCCAAAGATTCTGAACCTTTAAAAACATTGTCTATAAAGGTTAATCACAGCTGTTCATCCCTTAATACTTTGTACCTAAATGCATTAAATGTGCATATCGAGTAGACTCATTGCAGTTGGTAGGTGGGGCAGATATAAAATCTGATAGACCTAAAGTCTTACTTACTTATCTACCCTGTGTCCTCCAAAATAAGACATTCCCTGATAATAAGCCCAATCGGGTTTTTGAGTGCATGGCAATGAGGCCAAGTACTTATTTCAGGGTTCAAAAAAATATAAGACCACGGGGAAACGCAGTAGTTCGTTACTTTAAAAATGTTGAAATGTTGTATATGGAGGACTGTGTAAAGATTGAATTTTGGAATATTCATTCTGATTCATAACAGTTTCCTCCACATTAATATTCTGACATTATTTGGGGTATTGTTTAACTTACGGATCAGGTTTTAGATAAAGAAAAAAAATCAACACTCAATTTCTGGTTGACAGTGTGACTAAATTTCTAGAATTACTGTCATATAGTTTCACATTTTAAAACTTAGGTAGTATATAAATTTGTCATTGAGTTATACTTAAAGCATCAGTTTCTTCAGAAGAATGGCAATAGTTTTTGAAGAATATAGATAGAAATTGAAGTGAAATCATAGGACTATTATTCCATGAAGTGTATAATTTTAAACAGTACATTTTAGTTGTATGTCTTTTTGCATGGTGGTCTATGTAACCTAGAAACAATAGCTAGGAATTCTTTTGGGTATTAAGTGCTTCCGGATATTGACAGAATTACTTTGTTTAGTTTGCTGCTCCATCAACCAGCAATAATTTATTCTGTTATGTATCTCATAAGACAGCAGAAATATTGCTTGTGTATTGCAATTTGTTACTGTTGATTAAATGTATGTCAATAATTGACTGGATAGTCTTTCGAACCCTACTCTGTCTCTGTAAACTCTTAATGCTAGTGCTAAAAGTAAGATGTATTATAATTGCTTTGCTTACAAAATGAGCTCGTGACACAATTTGGAGAGGAGAAAAGTTTGTTCAGTTATAAATGTTTCTGCTTTTCATTTTGCAGTCGTAGCTAAATTGCTTTTGCCTATGTTTACATCTTTATTAACTTGGGATTACTTGAAGGATGCAAAGTTCTAAGGGTCTTCTGAAGAATAAGTTATACCTTGTGATGCTAAATTCAGTTCTTTAAATCGCAGGATTCATTTCTGTACATAGGAAATAATTTCAGAATTCCTGGTCCATTTGAGAATTACCTGCTTTGAACGGTTCTAATCCTCATTAATAGTAGAACAATTTGTTCTGCAAACAAAAAATAAAAAATCAATGTATATAGAATTTAGTTGCTAAAAGGCGTAGCTACCATCAGTGAGTTCATTGTTAGTTTCTATGGAGACAGCAGCCTATTCTGAATGGCTGTTGGATCTTACAGAAAGATGCATGTCTCTGTATAAGTTCAGTACTGAGCAAGTGAGCTTTCTCATTCAGCTTCATCCTCTAGCATATCTTAACTGCCGCAAATAGCGGGTGACCATGCAAGGATCACCCAGGAGGCGCTTGGCAGTGAATATTTTTAGCAAGTTTTTTCAGGGCCGGAGACATTCTTCTTCTGATCCTCTCCTCCGAGTGCTTCAGAGGCGACGGAGCTCAGTTGTAGAGGTCCTCTCGACTTCTACACACAGGGTTATGGTGGCTATTTCCTCTGTAAGCCCTGAAGAGCTAAATGCTGCTTTCCATGAAAGAAGAAGTAAAGTATTGGCATTTTTATCATTCTAATATATTAATTCTGATCTTCTTTTATAACTAAGCATTTTAAGTTGATCGCATCACTTAATTCATAAAATAGTACTGTATCACTTTTAAGCTTACTGTTTTTATGAGTTTGTTTATAATATGAACAAAGATAACAGCTCTTATTAAATGTTTCTAGCTCATGAGATGATCCTTCCCGTATTAAGGAAATACTACATACACAGACATCAAGAAAGAAAAGTCTTATTTCTTTGCAAATATTGTTTGGATATAGTTTACCTTTTTATCTTTGTTTTTCAGAATTGATTTTTGAAAGTTTTATTTTGTCTTGTCATTGGGTTACAGGAAGATCTAGACGTCCAACTGCAAAATATACAAAAGTTGGAGAACGTCTTCGTCATGTTATTCCTGGTCATATGCAGTGTTCTATGGCGTGTGGTGGCCGTGCTTGCAAATATGAAAACCCAGCTCGGTGGAGTGAACAAGAACAGGCTGTTAAAGGATTATATTCCTCCTGGTAATATACAGCATTCATTCATGATACGTTTCCAAAAATGTTACTTTTAAATATCTTATAAAGCAGTTTGTAACTCTGTTGAACTAATTTCCAAAAATATGCTTAGTAATAGATTATACATTCAGTGAAAGAAAACAGTTTGACAAAGATTTAGGCAAGAAGTGTTCCAGAAATGCCGGACAGTTTATATATAACGTCTGTGTGTCCATGAGCTTAATGCTTGAAGCATTTATATGCTAAAACTGTTGGTTGGATTCAAACAAAGGTTAATTGTTTTCATCTAGGCATTAATCATACTGATTGCATTCTACTGATGTCAACAGAAACTAAATTCAACTTAATCCAATATGTTTTCAGCTGAAACATGGATTTCATTATGGATATCTTTATTACAGACTTAAATGTAACTAAGATTCAAATGTATTGATCGTGTAATTGAACTGAAATGTTAAATTAAAAAGACCAACTGAATATAATGAAAGCATTGTTGAGATGTGTGGGATCATTTTATAAACTTTTTAAAATATCACTCTGAAGAAAAAATGTTTTATATATAGATAAAAAACTAGAGTGGTATTAGTTCTGTTTTTATTATCACCATATCTTGAGATCTTATTAGCATTCTGTTGTATAAGTATTTTATTAAACAAAGATCAAAAGCATTTCATGGTTTGAAAGCACAGCATATAAAATGTTATGATTAATTTGCTAAAATAATTAAACATGAGAGATGCTTCTACTCCTATTTTTTATTTCTTCTTCTCTTGTCTTTTCAGGATAACAGATAACATACTGGCTATGTCTCGACCCTCCACAGATCTTATTGGAAAATATAATATTATTGAACAGTTCCAAAGGTAAAAGAAATCAGTAAAAAATTACTAAAATTCTTATGAGACTGAAGCTCATCTTCCCCCCCCCTCCCCCCTTCCCTGTATTGCTCAGATCATTTGTAGCAATTTATTCTGAAATAAGAACAATAACATGGGATGCGGGTGGAAAAGACTCTGAAAGGACGCATTGTCAATAATGCATCATCTTTTTCTTTGCTTAAGATGTGACATAAAAACAGTAATTAACCTTCAGCGTCCCGGGGAACATGCTAGCTGTGGGAATCCACTGGAACAAGAGAGTGGTTTCACCTATCTTCCTGAAGCCTTCATGGAGGCGGGAAGTAAGTTTGCTCCTGCTGCTGCTGTTCCTGGTTAATTATAAAGTGTGTTGCTTGCAGGCTGTTTCTGCCACCTACTTCTAAGGTTAAAAGCAGCGAGTTGAGGAATGTTTATTGATGAAAAAATAACATACAATAAGATACAACTAATGAGGATGTAAAAAAAGAGAGGGGGGCTATCATAAATGACTAAAACACCCATGGAACTGACACCTTAATTATGAAAGTTGCACCTGGCAATATCTGTAACAGTACTAGCAATTATTCACCAAAACTTTACACAGATTACACAGAACAATAGGCATATATTCACTGGCAGTAATTGTGTGTGTGTGTGTTACAGATATACATATTTACTTAATTAGCATCTCTTTCACAAAAAGTGTTTTCCACACTGTCCAAATAGCTGTGTTTGACTATTTTGAAAAGGATGTAATTAATTTAGGAATACTGAGTGTGTATTTTTATATACTATCTAAGTGCATGTACATACATGCACAGAGAGAGAGTAATGCATTCCCCCTTCATTGTAGGATTCTAATGGAAAAATCCTGCTGAATTTGGAGTGTTAAGATTGGAAAATTTAAATTTAAATAAAAAACATTCCACAGTGTGGAAAGATAATTCATTCTCTTCTACTGCAGATCTTAGGAATGTCATTAGGATATATTTATGGGTGCACTGTTTGGTCTTCTAATTATAATGTTCTAAATATTTTTTCTAGTTTATTTTTATAACTTTGGATGGAAGGACTATGGTGTAGCTTCTCTCACTACTATCCTCGATATGGTCAAAGTGATGACTTTTTCCTTACAGGAAGGCCGAGTAGCTATTCATTGTCATGCGGGACTTGGCAGAACAGGTACAAATACACAACTAATTAATTTAATTAAAAAGTATTTTTCTAAAATTCAGTATTGAACTTTATGCATTGTACAGTATGCACTGCAATGTCTGCACAAACTACAGGTAGTCCTAAACTTACAACCATTTATTTAGTGACTGTTCAAAATTATGATGGTACTGAAAAAAGGGACGTATGACCATTTTTCACACAACCATTGCAGCATTCCCATGATCATGTGATCAAAATTCAGATACTTGGCAACTAGCGTGTTCTAGGGTCATATGGTCACCTTTGCTGACCTCTGACAAACACATAGGGAACACATAGGGAACCAGATCCATTTAACAACCATGTTATAACTTAACAATTGCAAATATTAATTTAACAACTGTGGCAAGAAAGGTCATAAAATGGGGCAAAACTCACTTAACTGTCTTGCTTAGCAATGGAAATTTTGGGCTCAATTGTGGTCCTAGGTCAAGGATTACCTGTTTTTGCTTGCTGGCATTTCTTGGAATTTTTCTTTGAAAGTAGCCCATGCCTCTAAACTGCTTTTTGAGTTCAAAGAAGAAATTGAGAATTAATCAAAGGAGCATCTATAAAAAGTTAAAGAAATCCTAGTTTTCAACTGTATTTCCATTGTCATTATTTCAAAAGAAAACAGAACTTTGGATTCAATATTTCAAAAATATTATTCAAAGGAATAAGAATTCTTCAATGCCCTTAAATAGAAATGTAAACTATGAATGCCTTCTCTCTCTCTCTCTCTCTCTCTCTCTCTCTCTCTCTCGATACCTACCATTTGAAAATACTTGTTTGGCTATTTATTTTTAAGAATTTTCTTACCTCAACTTCTAAAGCGGAAAAAACATTTGCAGGAAAGCTTAACATAACCTTTTTTGACCTTGTTTTCTCAGCAAATAAAATTCTATGCTTTAAAACTCTTTCCCACCTGTGATCTCTGATTTTGTGTGCAATTTGTTCATAAAATCAGATGGTTTAATGTATAAGTTTCTATATATAATGTTTGTTTATATAATGTTCATGTTTAATTTTAAAAGTACTTTTAAGTAGGCGTGTGTGCGTGTGTATACACAGTATACATAAACCCACACTTAGAGAAAGAGAAATTATGTAATCTAAGTTTTACAATTGATGGGAATTTATATACTGATAGAATAACAGTCTGCTGTGATATAAAGAGCATCCGTGTGTTGTTTTCTGAGTTTATCGTTGTTTTATTTTGGATTTTACCTGAAATTGGAGATTAATCTATTTTTATGTGTCACTTTCCAGGTGTCTTAATAGCTTGTTACTTGGTTTTTGCAACAAGAATGACTGCAGACCAAGCAATCCTTTTTGTAAGAGCAAAAAGGCCTAATTCTATTCAGACTAGAGGACAGTTATTGTGTGTAAGGGAGTTTTCACAGTTCTTAATTCCACTCAGAAATGTTTTTGCCACCTGTGAGCCCAAAGCACATGCAGTGACTCTTTCCCAGTACTTGATCAGACAGCGGCATTTGTTGCATGGATATGAAAGCAGAAATCTCAAGCATGTGCCAAAACTTATCCATCTTGTTTGCAAATTGCTCTTGGATTTGGTTGAAAACCGGCAGGTGATAGAGGAAGAATTAATAGATATGCCAGACCTGTCAGCTGAAATTGAGGAGACTGTTTCCCAGTTAGCTTCTACGGAGCTTGATAAGGAGTTAACAAGACAAGACAGTAGTACTTCAGAGCCATTCTCTCTCTCAGGGTCAAATCCTCTTCATCCCAGGGAACACGAATGTGATCCTCTTTGCAAATCGAGGACTGCTGATTACTTTTTGTCTCTTAGCCGTTCCAAAAGGCGCCTTAGCTATAGTGAATCAGATTTAAGAAAAGCTGCGTTTATCGCTGAGCAAGGAGAAACGCTATGGTCAGTGCCTGTACAAGTGCCACTCTGCAACAAATCTAACCCGCCAAGCAAGGTGGACCACTGCCAGCCTCTTCACATTGAGCTAAACCAAGAAGTCTTAATTCGTAACACATTTACTTTCTCAACTCAGGGAAAATTTAATCCAGGAAAAAATGAAGACGACTCTTCTGCCTGCCATAGATCTAGACATACAAAAAGAGTACTGCGTAGTAAAACCTTTTCTTCAGGCCTTGCATATCATCAGAAAGAAAAAGAGGAGGAGGAGGAGGAGGAGGAAGAAGATGAAGATGAGGAACTAAAAGGATTGAACTATAATTTTGTGAAAAAGGATATTTATGGTAGACGAATATCATCTGAAGATTCAGACTCTTCTAAAGCAGAAAATGAGATCTATGATCTTTCGGAAACAATCCCCCATATCATTGTGCAATCAGAATTAACTCAAGAAGCACGGAGAATTTTGGCAGCCAAAGCTCTGGCAGGTCTGAATGAATTTATGGAAGTAGAAGAAGTGAAGTCTAAAGTAGAAATGTGGCAGGTATTTCATTTTGTAATATTGTCAGTAATATTGTCAGTGATGTGTTCATTAGGTAAACATAGAAAGAGTGTCTCTGGTTAGGAGCAATTGAGATCTTCTATTTCCTAAGCTTTTCAGTGATGAGCAGTAAACAGCCAACCATTTGTATATGTGTGTTTTCATTTTGAATAGGAACTAGGAAGTGCAGCCTAAAATTAAAAGGGATATGAAGGAACCAAATATTCTGCACTCTTTCTCCATGCAGTGTAAATTAAAGGTAAAGCTTTGTTTTGTGATGCAAACAGGTTTTCCTTAAATGTCAGTGTGGGGACAATGTATGTATATGGGAAAGAGTTGGAAAAAATGGTCTGAATTACCCTTCTTTGCAGGGGTGAAATCTAAAAATTTTCCCTACCAGTTCTGTGGGTGTGGCTTAGTGTGGGGGAGATTCCTATGACGGTGGGCGTGACTAAGTTGACGTCACTCACAGCCACGGCCACTAAGTCACCTGACCCCCGATCCCACCAAGCCACGCCCACAGAACCCGATAGAAAAAAAAAGTTAGGTTTTAATGTTTTAAATTATCTGAGGAGGCTCAGCTGCGGTGCCACTTCCCGCCAGCAAAGAATAGGAGCAAAGGACACCTCTGTGGGAAGAGGGAAGAGGTGCAGCCAGGCGGGGAGGGGGAGCGGCAGCGTTGGCAGCTTCTTCCAAGTGCAGCGCATGGAGGCGAAGGGGGCTGTGACACCACTCACCTCCAAGGCAGGCTGCTCCACTGCCACCACCACCAGCCATGCCACCCCCGGGACCACCTCTGCGCTGGGCCCAGCTTGTCCAGCTGCCACCTTCCCGGAGCTGAACCGGCTGATCCAGGACTTTGCCTGGCAAGACCAGCATGACTGCTCTGGAGATCCACACTGCCAAGGACTTCATTTTCTCCATGCTGGGTGAGCCCCGCCCCGCCTGGCCTGTTGTGCCCAGACCCGAGCATGGAGTGTAGGGCAGTCGTCGCGCTGCCCATGCTTCCCTCCTTCCTTCCTGGCGTGCTGGAGGGTCCCATCCTGCAATCCCCAAGGTCCTGCGATGGTTGGGGGCCGCCTCCACCCCGCCCGGCTCACCCGATGCACCACAGACAAAGGCAGAGCCAGGGAGGGAGGGAGAGGCCGGAAGGATATTCCTGCACTTCAAACAGGTCCCCTCCTGAGCTGGGGGGCAGCCCCCTTCACCTCCCTGTGAAGGAGGTGCGGCGACTGCCCTACCCTCCATGCTCGGGGCCGGGCGCAACAGGCCAGGTGGGGCGGGGCTCACTTGGCTTCGCAAGTTGGCCATGGAGATGCTGGGAAGACCACGTGGAAGGCAGGAAAGCATGGCGGGCCGTGGACTGGTTAATGGGCATGGCCAGCCAGCGATCACTACCGGATCACCAAACCAGCCCCATCTCCACTACCAGATCGGCCAATCTGGCCCGATCTGGTAGCATTTCACCCCTGATTTTGGGTCTTGTGGATAGTGTATTGGGACTAAACGTAAGCAATACAGATTTAGATGCTTTTCTGCTAAATTAGATTATTTAAATACATTTTTGTCTATTGTGAATCATTAATCTGATTATTCTTGAAGGAACATGTCTGATCATAAAGGAAATGGCTTTAACATGCTTAAATCTCTTATATTGAGTCAGAGCATTGGCCCATCTAGAATGTAAAACTTCACTGACTAGCACATCTTCTCCCACTGAAACCGCACAAATCATATTTGTCAAACATGCATCATATTCAATGGGCCTGCAGTTTGTAACTTAATACAACTCTTCTTCAGTTTCTTGGTATAAAGCTTACAATTTTCTGTCCTTGACTCTCAGTAGAGTCATTTTTAAAAAACTGTGTGTAAGAGCTACTATACATGAAACCATATCAAAACACAATTATAAAATAAACTTTACAATCACTATACAAATATCTGTATAGATAATATTACAGGCTATTTAATGTTTGATTTCACTGTGTTAAATACCAGATCTTCTTGGTTTCTGGTTGCTGAATGTACAACTGCATATCAATATTCATATACAGTGGGTTCAGAAAGTATTCAGACCCCTTTACTTTCATTAATTTTGTTATGCTGCAGCCTGATTCTACAGTTGCTGAAACTCATTTTTTTCATTAATTTACACTCAGTACCCCATAATGATGAAAGTGAAAACAGAATTTTATAAATGTCTAAATTTATTAAAAAGAAAAAACTGAAATATCACATTGGCATAAGTATTCAGACTCTTCACTCAGTACTTTGTTGAGGTATCTTTGGCAGCAATTATAGTCTCCAGTCTTTAGTATGACATGATAAGCTTTGCACAGCTGGATTGGGGGATTTTCTTCCTTGCAAATCCTTTCAAGCTCAGATAGGTTGGATAGTGACCATCAGTGGACAGCCATTTTCAGGTCCCTCCAGAGATGTTCAATAGGGGTACAAGTCAGTGCTCTAGCTCACAACCTTTACAGTGTTGTCTCTAAGACACTCCTATGTTGTCTTGGCTGTGTGCTTAGGATTGTTGTTATCCTTTTGGAAAGTCTTTAAATTTATTAAAAAGAAAAAACTGAAATGTCACATCGGCATAAGCATTCAGAACCTTTGCAAACAACACCTGAAATTTACCTCAGATTTGCCTCCCATTTCCCTTGATTGTTACCGACATATTTCTACACCTTGATTGGAGTCCACCTGTGGTAAATTAAACTGATTGGACATGATTTGGAAAAGCATATACCTCTCTATATAGAAGGCCTCACAGCTGACAAAGCATACTGTAGCAGAGCAAAAGTCATGAGGTCAAAGGAACTGTCTGCAGAGCTCAGAGACCGGATTATTGCAAGGCACAGATCTGGGGAAGGCTACAATAAAATTTCTGCTGCACTGAAGATTTGTAAGAGCACAGTGGTCTCCATAATTCTCAAATGGAAGAAGTTTGGCACAACCAGACTGTTCTAAAAGCTGGTCACCTGGTGAAACTGAGTATTTGGGGGAGAAGGGCCTTAGTAAGAGAAGTGACCAAGAACCCAATGGTCACACGGAGATCCTGTGTGGAGATGGGATAGAGTTCCAGAAGGACAACCATCATGGCAGTCCTCCATTGATCTGAACTTTATGGCAGAGTGGCTAGACTGGAGCCTCTGGTCAATGCAAAACACATGAAAGCTCACCTGGAGTTTGCAAAAAAAGCACCTGAAGGACTCATAAATTGTGAGGAACAAAATTCTCTGGTCTGATGAAACCAAGATTGAATTGTTTGGCCTCAATTCTAAACATTATGTCTGGAGAAAACTGGGCACTGCTCATCACCTGCCCAATATCATCCCAACAGTGAAACATGGTGATGGCAGCATCATGCTGTGGGGGTGTTTTTCAGCAGCAGGGACTGGGAAACTGGGTAGGGTTGAGGGAAGGCTGAATGGAGCAAAGTACAGGGATATCTTCAACAAAAACCTGTTCCACAGTGCTCAGAACCTCAGACTGGGTCGAAAGTTAACATTTCTAAAATTCTATTTTCATTTTGTCATTATGGGGTATTGAGTGTACAGTAATCAGGAGGGGAAAGAATTCCAACAATTGTAGAATCAGGCTGCAGCATAATAAAATTGACAAAAGGGAGTCTGAATACTTTCTGAATGCATTGTATATTCTTTTGTTAATTATCAAGAGAAAATTCACTTCATTCCATGTATTGGAATCTCTTTGCCGTGTAACTTGTCCTAACAATAGATTAACAAGAATTCTGTAGTATCTAATAACAAATAGTAGAACATGTTTCCTCCCTACCTCACCTGATATAGAGGTTATTGAATCTTCAGCAAACATACAGATGCCTGTCCATTCATGAAAGGAATGTGACTTAATTCTGTCTTTAATTAATCTTCATTTTAAAAAAGAAAGATGATAAAATATAATAAAGTGCAATTGTAAATCATGTCTGGAGAAAATTAATTGCTATCAGGTAGTTCTTGAAATTTCACCTCCCATCGCACCCGATGAGAAAGGGCATATCACGGTAAGACCAATGCCTTATTTTGGATAAGTGCAAAAAAAAGAAAAGACTGCTAAATTTATTTATTTATTTATTTATTTATTTATTTATTTATTTATTTATTTTTTATTGCATTTATATGCCGCCCCCTCTCCCGAAGGACTCGGAGCGGCTCACAAATTAAAACCACAATAAATAACTAAAAGCAATGTTAAAAATAATTGCAATAATAAACCCAAATTAAAACTAGAAATTAAAACATACGTTAAAAATTAAAAATATAAAATCCCATCACATCAGCCAATTTGATCGAAAAGCCATGTC
>JANHFM010001451.1:489766-500424 GCA_032468115.1 Grayia smithii | reverse complement strand
AACCGCAGGACCTTGGGGATTGCAGGATGGGACCCTCCGGCGTGCCAGGAAGGAAGGAGAGAAGCGCAGGCGGGCAACACAGCCCTCCGTGCTCGGGGCTGGGCGCAACAGGCCGGGGCCGAAGTCCTTGGCGGTGTGGATCTCCAGAGCAGTTATGCTGGTCCTGCAAGATGAAGTCCTGGATCAGCCGGTTCAGGTCCGTGAAGGCGGCGGCCGGACGAGCTGGGCCCAGCACAGAGGTGGCCCCGGGGGCGGAATGGCTGGCGGCGTTGGTGGCAGAGCAGCCAGCCTTGGAGGCGAGAGGCGCCGCAGCCCCCTTCGCCTCGATGCATTGCACTTGGAAGGAGCTGCCGACACTGCCGCTCCCCCTCCCTGCCTGGCTGCACCTCTTTCTCTTGCTGCCAGCCGCCAGAGGTTTCTGTGTCCCTTGCTCCTGTTCTTTGCTGGCTGGAAGTGGCGCCGCAGCTGAGCCTCCTTCTCCCGGCCCTGCCATTCTTGCCTGTCTTCCACGTGGCCTTCCACTTGCCTGCCTTGGCAAGTTGGCGACGGAGATGCCGGGAAGACCACGTGGAAGACAGGAAAGCATGGCGGGCCGCGGACTGGTTAAGGGGCGTGGCCAGCCAGAAATTGCAACCAGATGGCCGAACCAGCCCCAGTCTCCACTACCTGATCGGCCGATCTGGCCTGATCCGATAGCATTTCACCCCTGCTTCTTTGCCTCTTGATTATCTTGTGTAAAAGCCTGGAGAATGGAGAGATTAGGATATAGACTTGGCACTAGAGCATGTACAATTTTACAGGGAACGTTTTTTGGTAGAACTTGTGGCTTTCATGCCCTTGGCTCTTTCAAAGTCAGGGAGGGAGACACTAACAGTGTGCATTCTTGAAGGACTCCCACTGGCATTTTTGCTATCTAAAGAAAACAAAAGAAAACTGTCTTTTGCTTGGAGTGATTTACTTTCTGGAGAAGCATTTGCTCTATGATACTAAGACATTTGCTCTAATTAAGAAAGGGTTAAGCATTCTGTGCCCATTGATTCTTTGACAGAAAACAGAACTGCCTCTTTCTATAGTCTCACTTTCTTGGCACACAGATTGGGAATACATAAACCACACTTCAGGTGTTGGCTTATGATCTTAATCACCTGAAGGAAGGTAAGGGTCCTGCCACTGTCATAAACTAGAGAGTATCTGAAGAAGTCTGTAATGTATTAGAGAAGCCTCTAATATATTAGAACAAACATGGAGAACAATTGTTGAAGACAAGTTGTTGTCTTCAGAATGCCTTTTCTTGGGCATATAAATGTCTGAATAGTGACAGATTGGGCAGGTGAAAAACTAATAAACATTACCCTACTGTCTTTGTCATAGTTATGATGGTATAGAAGAAAGTGCTTCCCGCAGATGTTTTTGCCAAGAAATAATACAGTCCTGTCTTAAAATCATGAATGTAAATGCAATTAATAGAACATTTATTTAAATGTTTTTTTCTTTTGTTAGAAAGAACTGAATACTCAAAATGGAGCCTGGGATAAAATATGTGCTGAGAGGGATCCTTTTATTCTCAGTAATTTAATGTGGTCTTGGATAGAGCAACTTAAAGAACCTCTTCTAACCAAAAATGATGTTAATGTGTTAGCAAAAAATAACACGGATTTTCAAGAAGCATTCAAACTGCTAGAAAAGGTAAATAACATATGCATCTGTTCACATTTCTTGGTCAACAACAGATTCTTGCTGCTTTCATGAGAACAATGAACACAACTGAGCCATTCTAACATATGCTATTAACCTGGAAACTCTTCTCCTTTTGCATGTGTGATGAGTGTTGTGACTTATGCAAAACAGGCAGGTTTGCATTGTGATGTTACGATGTTGCTTTTGTCAGCCCAGATGAAGCAGCTTTCATATTTTCCCTGCTTTTTTACTGAATGTGAAAAATGAATGATTTATTCATTTGTTTGTGTAAGTTTATCAGCCTGGCCTTCAGTGGCAGAAATGAGCTGCATTTAATAAAAGTACAATATATACTTGCCTTAGCTAACATTTAAAACCAATTGAAATGTAGCAGCAATTTTGCCCTGTTGCAAAATGAATGAGAAGCAATTTATTCTGCTGATTAATTTTTTAATAGATCTACAGTGAAGTCTTCTATATTAGATAACTTGTATTTGCTTCTGAGTTGTATCTTTCTCATTATATTAGTGACACCTCTGGTTAATTATATCATTCTTTATCATATATTTCTTCAAAGGTAGTTTTGACATGTTTTTTGAAGCATTTTTTTATGCGGAAAAAACGAAAATAGATTTGTTCTTAATTTTGTATGAATGATGAATGAGCATTTATATTTATTTCTTTGACTTAATATTTTCTCTGACCTTTATTTCCTGATAGAATTCCTTCTTCTCTTTTAGTAATATATAATAATAGATTGAGAGCTAGTTGGTCTAATGGTTATGGCCCTGGAGTAGGAATGGGGAAATCGAAATTAAATCCTGATTTATGCACAGAAGCCAGAATATGACTTTGGGCCTGTCCTCCTCTGTCAACTCTAGGAAGAAGACATGGCACACCACTTACATAATTGTATAGACTGTGACATGTGACTGCCAGGAGTCAAATCCATTTGAAAGCAAAGTAGAGGGTGGAGGAGGGGTATGGAAGCCATCTAGATGATTTTAGGCTAATCACAATCTCTTTCTATGATGGATGGATGGATGGATGGATGGATGGATGGATGGATGGATGGATGGATAGATAGAATAGACTAGGACAGGACAGGACAGGATAGGATAGGATAGATATAGCTACACTGATATGAATATAGGAAGTCCTCATTTAGTGATTGCCTTGTATTCACAGTTACGGTGATTAAAAATTAATTTTACAACCAATCCTCACATTTCCGACACCAAAAGGATAATTGAAGTAAGGTCATAATCATAGTTTCACTTAGAGATTTAATGACCAAATTGCTGGTCCCAAGTATTGTTGCTAAAGGTTTACCTGTATGAAACATATTAGGAGAACTCATTACTGCAAATTCTATGTCTATTTTACATCATTTTGTTTGATAATAAAGTATTCAAACAGATATTTCTTGCCAGGAACTTGAATTGTCTCCTTCTTGTACTGAGACCAATTTATAAGTGGTTCCTTGTTTATTTAAGTCCATGGAATAATGAGTATGTTAGCTAAAATTGTCCAGGAAGTATGGAAGAACATTTGGGCTGGAAGAATTCTTGTCTAATTTATTAGGTGGCAATACTATTGGAGCAATTATAGAAGAAATGTTACTTTTTGCTTATTGCAAGATTTTTCTGCAATCAGATATATTTTTAAACATTGAGGGATTGCCCGCTTAACAGAGATTTTCAACAGTAGTGCTTTGGAGAAGGCTCATAGTAATAGTAACATGTAAAAAGGGTGCCTCTTTTTGTATGCTCCCAAATGGTTGCTTTAACTTCCAAAGGAGTTAAAATTACGTTCTCCAAATGTGCTAACTTTTTGTGAATGGAAGGGCTTTTGTGAATCAAGATCAGGGGGAAGAGGTGATAAGATTCTTTCTCTTCAGACCTTTTTCTCTGGTCGACTCTCTTCCCACACATTTTCAAATGGTAATTGAAGTCAGGAGTTCTCCCCTTGCATTTTTCATCCAATGATAGTTGTGAATCACAGCTTGCATCCAAAGAGTCTTCTCCAAAGGACTTATGTCTTGCTTAACTTGGGCTGAATTGTATCCTATTTGTTTTCAGAGTTGCTCTCTAATAATACCTAATGGTCTAATTTATGCTTCCTCAGGGAAAATATCACACCATACTATGTATCTTAAACTGTGTGGTGAATTTGCAGACAATACCAACAGATGTGGAAGAGCTGCTTCTTAATCGTGCCATTAAAGCATTCACCAAGGCAAGTAGCATATGAGTGTGGCTTTTTGTTACAATTACATCAGCGGCTGCTGATCAGCCTATGGTATTTTCCATAATCCTGATAATAAAGTATTCAAACAGATATTCCTTGCCAGGAACTTGAATTGTCTCCTTCTTGTACTGAGACCAATTTATAAGTTGTTCCTTGTCTATTTAAGTCCATGGAATAATGAGTATGCAGCTTCCTATGGAGTTTGCCTTATAGCAATTTATATAAAACTTTGAGTAATGGAGTTATTGAATCTTGGATCATTTTCAGTCTGAGGACAGGTTTATGAGAAGAGGAAAAAGTGGTATGATTTGGTCTTTCACATTGTGGGCCATTGCCTTAATATCTGAAACTTTTGTAAACAGTGTACAAAATATGGATAAACATTTCTGGGCACATTGCATTTGGGCTTTTGCATTTACCTCAGCAAAACATATCAGTGACTATACTTCAACACAATTCTGTATAACCATTCTTTCTAACACTCTGGATTGTCAATCTAATTTTTTCCCTTATTTTTATGTATCGTCTGTTACAATATGTTGAATTTTGTTTGCAAAATTATTTTTGCAACCAATTTTCCTGCATTTTTGTAAATTTTTATATATTTTTAAATATTTCCTTCTATAATTTTTAGGCATATTTGTATACACATGGCAAAGTGCCTTGCAAAATTTGGAAAAGTACAGATATTGAAAGGTTAAATTCCAGTTTGGGTATTGATTCAGAAATACAAAGCAACTTCACCTATATTTCGTGCATATGCACCTACAATCTCTCACATCTACAAACCTGATTATTTGGAGAGAAGAGAGATGGCCATCTGTTTTCTGTCAGTAAATCTGGGGCTGGGCTAAAGCTTGAAGAGACAGCTTGGTGTAGTGGTTAAGGTGCTGGCCTAAAAATTAGGAAACTGAGTTCTAGTCCCACCTTAGACATGGAAGCCATTTGGATGACCTTGGGCCAGTCCATCTCTCTTAGCCTAATCCACCTCATAGGGCTTCATAGGACCAATTGTTTCTGCTTAGTTCTAAAAAAAATATGTCTCATTAACATTTGCTTTGATAAAGCATAGAATAGCTGAAAGAAAAAAGCAACTTACTAGAACTTTGAATAATTAATTCAGAAACAATATTTTACATAAAGCTCTCATTTTTCTGATTATTCTTATAGCCATTGTAAAGTATTATACTTGAAATATTATAGATTAAAACTATATTATCTGATTGTTTTAGTATCAGATAAATCAGACTTCCTCAACCTTTTTGGCTTTGTTGATTGGTGGGGGGAAAGGGAATGATTCTGTGCATGTGGTGGGCAAGCATGCACACACAGCTGCATTTCCGAAAGGCTCAAGGTCTGGAAGTGGGACGTGGCCCGGGGTTAAAGACCCCTGAGATAAATGACTGAGTCCTTGAGTTCATTGAATCCTTTACATTTTATATTATTCTACTGGGATAAACCCTGATGTTAGAGATTGTAGAGAATATTTGTAGCTGAGATTGTAGATTTAGGAAGAGGTTTGTCCTCTGAACTTGCTGCTTCACTCCTGAATGTTTTGTTACCAAACTAGGTAATATCTTAAGTGGGTTTTGGATGAAGTGTCTTGTTCTGGCTTTAGGACAAGAAGACTGATTGAGTCACAAGACTGATTGAATCACAAGACAGTGTATAAACACAAGACTTATATAAGCAAACAAGACACTTCACCCAAAACCCGCTGAAGATGTTATCTAGTTTGGTAATGAAACTTCCGGGAGCCAAGCAGCCAGCAAGCTGGGAGGACAAACCTCTGCATAAAACCCTGATGTTTCTTATGTTTTGTAAGATAACTTTAAGTTTATTTTCAGCAGATGAACTATGATTCTGAAGGTGGATCAGATGTTTACAGCATTTTAAAGAATGTTTTCAAACAGATACTGGAACACCAAAGACAATATATCAGTGAAGAAACGGGAAAGCTTTTATGAAGTTTACATTTCTATGCTACAATTTTTTGTAGTGTTGAAAAATTACCTTTCTTTCATATTCCTTGTTTTGCATTAATTAAATTTCTGTTAATGTTGTTTATTAAATATTGGAAGGCTGCTTTCCTGTATATGTATGTACATTGTTATTTAATAATTTGCCATTTTTTGTGATTGTAATGTGGCATTTTGGTTTTGAATATTACATTAAAATGCTATATAGTTTTTCAGTGATAAGTTATTGGTTGGATCAAAGAGAAAAATCCCTTTGTTCCAAAGTGGATAAGGTGATCCTTGCTGATTCCTCCTCTCCCATATGTCACCAAGAATCTGTTCAGAAGGGTTAGGGACAGAAGAATGGAGGTCCGTAACCAGTGGTGTTGGCAGCTGTTGTTGGATGGGGAATCAGCCTAGATTGCTTTTCCTTCACCTTTTTTCCCCAGCAGGGATGATCTCAGCAGCACTTTGTTAAGCTCTGTTCCCAATGGCTGAATGAAAGCTACATTCAACCTGCTATTTTTTCACATTGAATTGTTGCCATAATTCACTGCCATAATGTGCTGGTTTATTCAGTTAAATATTTGTGTATTAAAACTCTTAAGCTTAAATGTTTGTTTACATTAGTGGTAATATGTTTTATTTTGTGATTAGTAAACATTGACTGAAACAAATGACTATTGTACAGCTAAATGACTTTTCCTTGGTAGCCATAAAAGAATTGATTTTAATGCCAAAATAAATTTGTAGCAAAAAATATAAAGATGATTTAAAATATGAAGGTAGACAACTGCCAGCGTATACAGTAAATGGTTTTTAGAAAGTTGAAACTTTCTATTTTAAAAAAATAAAATACTGTAAATTTGAAAAATGAGATGTGTGTTACAGTAGCTCATTAAAAAAAACAAATAAAGGAAATATTTACAGTAAAAAATGTTCCTGGCTGTTGATAAATCAGGGCTTCTTACCTCACTAGATTAGTAGTCCTAGTTTGAGTTGTCCTCATGGTTATTTACATTCTTGATTTAGCTTTTGATTCTAGTTTTATTTTAAACCAGATAACTATTTAAATGAGTTTAAATATTCAAAAATATCTAACGTGTCTCTTTGTTACTTATACAGGATCAGTACAAAAGAGATCAGAAGGGGATTTTATTTTGACTATGAGGTCGAAATAGAAGATCATTTGCTATCTAAAAATGCTTGTCCAGTATTTTGCACGACACTAATATAAAATATCCTGTTAGAAGCAAGATTGATAAGGGAGAAGGGCGGCATATAAATTTGCTAAAATAAATAAATAAATAAAAAAAGATCCTTGATAAAAAGATAGGATGGAAAACTTCCTGTGTAAATATTGCTTCAAGAACATCTTGCCTTCTGTCATTAGTATCAATTGTTAATACAGTTGTTGAGTTTAGAAATCTGAAAGGGACATGGAATTATTTTTGCCAACTAGAATGTAGAACCTCTGCAGGCAACTAGAAAAACTAGAAGATAAGCTTTCATTTTTAAACTGGATTTTAAAAGTGAAAATGGGATAAAAGCCGGTTTTCTTAATCAAATATTACAGGCTCTATCAAACCCATAGCAGCCGTATTCACTTCTATTGTAGTAATAGTACTAGTAAGAGTTGTATGACATACATAAGAGATGAATCAGGCTGATTATCCATCTACTCAGGCTTTCTGTCTATTCGAAGGATAACTAGATGTCTTCTGAATACTCTGAACAGGAGAAGGCCCAATAGTCCTTCTTCATTGTTAATCTAGTAATTCTAAAACTAGTAATTCTAAGACATGTCATTTATGATTATGTAAGTAGCCATCAAACCTAGTAGCCATTGATAGCCCAACACTTCATCCATTTGTGTAGTCCCCTTTGAAAACTATTCAAACTGTTGCTCATCTCCACATTTCCATACAGCAAATTCAGTTTTAAGGATCTTTTTATGTAAAGTACATAATCCTTAATCTCACATTTAATTTAATGGTTACTTAAGTTTTAATTTACGACAGGGAAAAACAATTCTTATTTATGTTTTTCATTTCATGCGAATGAATTTTAAATACTACTTTCCTTTTTGTTCCAAACTAAAAAAATACCTCAGACACTGTGGTCCATTCTTGCATAACAGCTACATCTATTGCCTCATCAATTTGATTGCTCCGTTTTTGTACTTTTTTAAGTACAATATCCCTTTTCAGAAACATAGCCAGAAATTATATAATACTTCAAGTACTTACTGTAACCACTCAGTGAAATTTATACATCTGCAATGAAAGGAAATAGTTTTTTTTGATGCAAGTAACACAGTTCCTTTGATGTGCAATTGTCATATGGGGAAGCATGCTAGACATCAGCTTTAAATGTAAGATAAACCAAACCACTTGAAACAATACATGTGATATGCAGATTTTGAAAGGGGAAAGGCACTCGCCTTCAGATGCTGAATATAAGCTTACATCCTTCAACACTAATAGTGCTCTCTGGAATTATTGGCAATTATAGTTCAGCAATATCTGGAGGGAGCAAGTTCTGCAACTCTTCTAATCCCCTGTATTGAATTGGGCTTCAATGGATATTTTGCTCTTGAATTAGGAAAGCATCCAGTTTTCCCCACCTGTGTGCAATACCTTAAACATTCCTGGAGATAATTGCCGCCTAAGGTATCCCTGGAAACTTAGGAGGAGGAGAGCCACACTAGTCTATGGGAGCAAAAGATCAGGAGGCTGCCAGCATCTTTTTTGACTAACAATTTTTATTAAAAGGCTTAAGCTTTCCATAGTCTTGAAGATGTTGCCAAAAGGTGATATTTTTGTACTATAAAGCACTTTTTCAAAAAAATCCCAGAAATCTCAGAAATGCCACTTAGGAAATAGTGAAAATTAGATGTGTAATAGCACAAAAATAGTGCGCTAGTGAATCCTTTTTTCTATTAAAAACTACCACTGATACTATCCATTTACTCTCTGAAATGAAAAAAATATACTTGGGAAGTGGCCAAATTATTTTCTTCTATATTTGTACTTCAACAGATGCCAGAGATATGCAGCATTGTTTTTGACATACATATGTTTGGACAACCAATACTTATTTTTATTATAACTCTTAATTTAGGCTTCCACCTGGAGCCTTCTCAGAGAGGCAGCAGATTGAGGATGCCGTTTGCTGTGCTAATCCATCAACCCATTGCTTAGTTGAACTACTTACAATTTGCTCTTTCTAACAGGAAATTTCAAATTTTCCTGTAAGGCAAAACAATGGGTTATATCCTCCAGAATTAGCAATACTTACAATGGAACAATGGATGTTAAATTAATGATGATTACAGTAATATAAGTCCCCTTGAATTCAGTGACTCTGTTCACTGATGAAAAATCTAGCTCCAAGTCATTGTAAAATCTTTAGTTATGTAACTCTTATTATATAATTTATCTAATATACAAATTTAATTTACATTTCCATGATATAAAAATGGATATTTTAAATTCAGAATTCATTAGATCTTGCTTCTGTAAAAACTGAAGTGTTACTGTTGGCTTATGTTGCTATGGAGTTACTGTGAGAAATGAGTCATAGAGTGACATTCTAGAATGTAACTGTAAATGTAGCTAGAAAAGAACATTACAGTTGGTCCTTATCTGTTTGAGTGCAGGAATATTATGGAGGCTTTGGTGCAGGTGCTGTCATGTCCAGTGTGCTTAGAACTCTTCACTCCCCCAGTGCTGGTCCTCTCTTGTGCACATAATTTCTGTAAAAAATGCCTGGAAAAGATTCTTATCCTCCAAAATTGTAGCCATGTCAATGGGCATTTCTCTTGTCCTATGTGCAGAAAAGTAAGTAGGATCTCATACTGCCATTACTATATCTTTTTACTTTTCCAAACAAACGTGTTCTGATATTACTCAAGGAATAAACTCCAAGAATTATGCTTGATCCAACAGTATAACCAATTACCAAGTAAATTATCTGTGGGAAATGAAACTTGAGGCCACAGATCATGGGAAAATTATTGACAAAAAAACCCAGTTGAAATCCAATGTCCTAACTAGTGCAAGTGAAGAAAGTCCCTCATTATGAAACTATCCTTTGACATGGTGAAATGAAAAAAAAAGTACTATCCATTGTGATAAAACCAATTATATAAAACCTGGATAGAACAAAAGCCAATTATACAAAATCTGGATAGAATAAAATTATGCACTATGGAGTGAAAATGATGCAATAATTCACTATAATTTTAAGTTGGAGAGCATATCTTTAGGAAAATATAAAATGATATTTTTATGAGCCATACTTATTCATACAATCAATACAGGTAGTCCTGAACATATGACCATAATAGTGTGTGCCCGTTATATTCATAAGTTGTTAATTGAGGCACTTCCCATGCTGCTGAGTCAACACAGGTCTTGGAGTTGCTTCCTATCTCTCTGGGTTGCATCCCCTCACCACCACCACCCCCAATCTTTGCTTGGTAACTTACCTATTTTGTAGATCACCTTTGAGAAAAAGAAGCTGATCTGCCACATGGCCTTCCTGGAATCGGGCACCATTTTGGAAATGGGGCAGTTTTTGTGATCTGAAAATTGCATCCACTCCCAAAATGGTGCCCACTTTTAGGACAGCACCACATGGCCTTCCTATATGGAGACTGCAGGGCAGATTAGCCTGTTCTCTTCCTGAAGTTGATTTAGGAGATTACCTTTGGGAAGAACCAACTGATCTGCCCTAGGGCCTTCTATACAGTACAGTGGGAAGGGAAGC